>CM052891.1:48139039-48152920 GCA_028534135.1 Potos flavus
ACTAGTCTCGTGTGACAAAAAAGATACCAAATAGGGGTGTCTGGGGGGCTCTGTCGGTCGAGCGTCTCTGACTCTTGATCTCAGCTCAGGTCTTGATCTCAGGATTGTGAATTCAAGCCCCGCGTTGATCTCCGCCCTGGGTGTGGAGCTTACTTGAAAAAGAAAAAAAAAAGATACTAAATATCTAAAATGCCAGACATCAGAAAAGAGGGTCTGTTTTAAGCCCCAGAACATTTGTGTGGCTCGCTTGGCCGCAGGCTCGCTCCCAGATAAGACACAATCCTCATTCTCAGCTGCTGCAGGTTGGAGCTGGCGTCATGACCCAGAAAGGGAACAGCAGCTTTTGAAGAAATGTATTTGCTCCCCATTCCAGTGTCAAGTTTAAAGGCTTAGCATCAGGATGTTAGCAGCAGGGAAAGGGGCCTCAGAGAGGACGTCCAGATCTCTTTTTACTCGTGAGGGGACAGTGCCACCCCTTCTGAATCTAGATGAGAAGTCGGGTCCGGGGGTCCAATCTAGCCCCAGCGTGTTCCCTGCCATGGGGGGGTGACAGTGACCCTGGGAATCCAACCAAACGTGGGGTGCTGGAGGCTGGGAAGCATGCAATGTATCCGGCTGTCCACGGGGCTCGTGAGGTCTAGGCGCTGAGATTTGCTGAACTCCCCCTTTTGGTCTGTCCGCTGTGAAACACCACGAGTTGGGAGGCTGGTGTGAACCCAGTAAAGTGATTCGAAGTCACAAACGCATCTGCACTGAAATATTTAAAAATAGTTCTTCCTGTGTTTAAACAAGTAAAAACTGATGGGGTTCTCGCTCTAAGGCCAGCAGACACAGGGGCCCCACGAAGCCCCCTTATCTTTAGTGAGGCAGACGGACTATAAACATATGTTCAACGATGTCAGATGGTAATAAGTGTTGTGAATTCAGAAACTAAAAGTTTGGGGGGTGACGGGGAGGATGGGCATTGGTCCTGGAAGGGTCCTCCGGGGGGTGACCTTCTGAAAGCCGGCAGTGAGCCACGTGAGTATCTTGGGGGTGCAGGGGGGGAACCTTCCAGGACCAGGGCCCTGACCCCGGAATGTGCTTGGGAAGCAAGAGCAGCCAGGAGCCCAGAGCCACAGCAGCTCGCCGAGTCAGGAAGGACGGGAGGCAGAGGCTGGAGAAGGGGCTGGGGGTGACATCCGGTGCGCGGCCAGGACTGTGGCCCTACTGGGAGCTGGGGGGAGGGGAGCTCTGGAAGGGCCGAGAGCAAGAGCCTGGCCTGGCCCAGCGCGGGGCCCCGCCGTGGCTGCTGCTTTGGTTCATGGAGGAGTCGGGGTGCTAATGTCTCCCCTCACGGGGGGGGGGGGGTCTTAAAAGTCATGCATCCTGTGTACTATTTCGGGAGAAATCGCTGGCTATTTAATGGAGAGAAAACGAGTTTTCTTTTTTGTTGTTGTGGAAATCTTAAAGCGTAGACTAGCTCAGGGAACTTGATCTCCAGGCTTCGATACTGATGGCCGCGTGGCCGGCGTCGTTTCATCTCCACCCGCCCCCGCCCCCACCCACGCGATCCCACATGTGTTCGCCTCCCTGAAACGCACCAGCTCTGTCTTCTCCAAACAAAGTCACCGTCCCATCATCACCTCAGAAACAAACTTGTGCGTCTCGTTTCCTGCTTAGTATCAGCCGGCGCCCGATCGGTGAAAGCCCAGGTTCACACTGGATCCTCTGTTGCAAGAAGCCACGACACCGTCTGCCCTGGAGGCGTGTTCTGTCCGTGTGGCACATGGGACTCTCTGTCCGCATCTGCTCTCAGCGCCAGGAGGACACGAGGGCTTTCGAGGCCCCGGCCCCGGCGAGCCTCCTCGCCGTTGCCACCCCGGAGTGGCAGTGTTGTTAGAAGGACACCCCGCCCCCATCCTAGTGGTTTTATTCGTGCGACAGGAGTAACTGTGGGCACGACGTGAGGCGCTGTGACAACTGGGAAGCCTAGCGGACCGTCATCGCCGGGAGCTGGGCGGTTACTGATTGCAAAGTGCGAGGGGACAGCTCGGTCCCGGTGATGACATTCGCATCTGAAATGTACTAAGCTGTAAACTTCAGGTGTAGGCGGTTGATAGGTCGCGATCTACAGGTTAAAACCTGGAGGGAGGGAAAGAGAGTTCCCGTGAAGGCGGGCTCCACAGAAAACCGTGATGCAGAGAAGCGCCTCGCCGTCCCAGGGGTGGTGACACGAGCTGACCGCTAGCGCCAGGCGGCCGGGTGGGCGGTGGGCTGCACAGAGACCGCATGGACAGTGAAGCCCCCCGAGAGCTTCAGTGAACCCGGAGGAGTGACGTCAGCAGGGCCGGGCCCCCGTGGGCGGGTGGGGCCCCCGTGCTGTGCACGCTCACGCAGTGTCCTTCCTCTCCCGCCACCAAAGCTACGGGAAGGAGCTCGGTGACTGCCCCCTGCCCCCCAGCTGGCAGAGAGGCAGAGAATCTTGCTCAGATCCTTCTGGAGGTTCTCTGGGCCCAGGACGGAGCGGGGAGCAAGCGGCAGGAGGGAGTAGGCATGTTCCTCCCTGACTGTCCCCACGAGCAGCAGCTGGCCGGTGTCAGTCAAGCCCAGAGGCCACTCTGATGAGGCCCGTGCCGGTCAAGTCCCTTTTTAGGGACTAACCCGGCGACACTGCCCTTACACTTGAGCCATCTGAAGTATTCTTGGGCGGGTCTGCAGTTGGCGCCCCTCATCCATATTCCACTGAAGACGGCACTAGGGCGAGGGGCCACGCTGAACTCTGCAGACGGGGGAGGGCCCCCCAGCCCCCGCAGGTCACCCCAAGAGCCTTGGGCTCTGCATCCGCTGGGCAGCAAGGTCTCTGTGGCGGCCTCAAGGCTGTTCTGCCCCCGCGCTGTCGCGGGGAACTGGGAACTCCACTGCAAATCCGTAGCCAAACCCAGGCCAGAACCTCCTCACCAGCCTCCTCCTCTCCGAGTGTCACCGGCAGCATCGCGTCACCTGGGGGCTTTCTAGAAACGCAGCGTCTCGGGCTCCCCCTAGCCCTCCCGATTCAGAATCTGCCTTTTAACCAGCTCCCCAAGTGATTCCTACACACGTTAAGGTCTGAGAACCACCGCCCTGTGGCACATTGACTTCAGAGCCCACTAGCTTTTCCCCAACAGGGAAGAGAGAAGGTAAAAAAATAATAAAGTAATTCATCTTCCCCCCCACACACACACCGCCAGGAAGCTCTTTCTTTAATTTTGCTTCCATGGAACACATAACTTGAAAGTGTCTCTCAAGTAAATAAATTCCATTTTCTGGTAATGGTTTGATGGCTCCATTTTTCAAATTTTAATCAAAGACATCGATCACTCCCTGTCAGGACTTCTGCAGCGCAGGATGCCAAGGGTTCCTCGGGGGATAGAATTACAGCAAAAAGCAGAGAGATAGGCTGTTTGGTTAGCCTGGGAGGCCTTACCAGGGCTCAATGCAGTGTTTCCACTTGGGCCTTTTGGAGCATTGGATTGAAACAAGACTGAGGCCCATCTGCCCCGCGTTCCGCCCCGGGGCTGATGAGAATGGCCGATGTAATTAAGCGGGACTGGGAGTGGGACTGGGAGAGGCTCGGGCTCTGCAAGACCCTCAGTCACAGGAGACCGGGGAGCTGCGGAGCCCGAGAGGCTCGGCTTTCCTTCTCAGCAGGGTCTGGCCTCTGGTGTGTAATTTGGGTATGCACACGACACACATCTCCCCCACGGAGCTCAATAAACCTTACTTCAAAAAATTGCAGCGGCATTTTTGGGGAGCTCAACAAGATTCAGAAATCAATCTGGAAAAATAAATGTGAAAAACAGTTATAGGAAAGATACAAGGAAATGCAAGAAGGGAGTGAAAGTAAGAGCAAGGAGAAAGGACTTGCCTTATCACTATTAAAATATATCGCTGAGCCATAATTTTTTAAAAAGTGTACACAGCACTTACCACATCAAATCACAAATCGAAGTATGGAAACAAACCTGTTTTGTAAAACTCTCTTAAAAAGGTGGTGTATTGGACTGGTGAAGATTACTTACAATTAGTACTGGGACTCCGTGAACTTAATGAAAGGAGAGAAGGAAGACTGTTATTCTGTATCCTCCATTCAAATGGACACAGGCAGATTAAGGATTTAGGTATAAAAAATAATAGAAGCACTAGCAGGAAATAGGTGTGACTAGTTACCCTACTGAGGGTGGGTCTCCCAGGGGTGTCATGGTGCGTGTCCTGCCCACGCGTGCACCCGTGCGGCCCAGGGTCGGCCAGTTCACAGGCCGGACCGCTCAGCTCCTGCCTCGGGAACGAGGGACAGAGGAGGGCTGAGCTGGGCGGCAGTGGGAGCTGCCACATGGCCGTGGTGAAGACGGACCCCAGCCAGGCATGATATTTTTAGCCCGGGTGATATATCCATGGGTATTTGCTTTATTATCCTATCAACGGCACGTGTGCACGTTTGTATATCTTATGTATGTTTGCTCTATTTTCCTATAAAAATTTAAAATGTATATATATCTAAGTAGAGGGGCTAATATCTTCCCACATTCCACTGCTGCCTGTGTTCCTGACCTGGAGACCAGCGCTTTAGAATGCCCGGGGCTTCCCGTTTTAGATCGAATCTCCACCTGTTCTTACAATGCCCGCCTTCCCCATCCCACCTCCTTTCTCGGGAGGTTCTGAATGAGCCCATTTTTTGCAGGCATAAAAAGGCCGGCTAAGATAGTAGAGAAAGCTTTTGTAAACATGACTCTAAGGGCAGAAAGCACAGAGTAAGTCACTCTTAGACTTGATCAGAAACATACGTAACAAAGAGTTACCATCACTAATAAAGAATGTTTACGGATCCCTAAGGAAATAGAAGAGAACACCCCAAGGGAAAGCTGAGCAAAGGATATAAACAGGCAGCTCAGGAAAGGAGAATATCAAAGAGTGACTAGCCATACCCAAAAAAAAAAAAAAAATAGTGTTCAAACAATGTAAATTTAAGGAGTGGAATTTCTGTCAGGAGGACAAGATGCTAAGAAGGATGTTACTCACTGAGTGTGAGGGGATGGAGAAATGGACCCTCCCGTGGAAGTAGGGGGGAGTACAAAGTGGGGCGGGTTCTCTGGATGGCAATTCGTCATTGTATAGCAAGCCTGCTAGTCCACGTACATGCATTTATCCACGGAAGGAACTGTAGGTAACGCACAAAGATTTGGTCACTGCAACATTTTCGTAACGGTGCATAATGGAAAGTGTAAGTAGCAGAAAGCAACCTAGGTGCCCAGCTCCAGGGGATAAATAAGCCGTGATCCATGCTGAAGGGAAGCACCATGGACCACCGAAAGGGAGCAGTTGATTAACGTTTAATGATACGGAAGGACATCCAGCATATACTTTAAGTGAGTCAGTAAGTTACAAAAGCTCGATCTCATTTTTTGTATAAGCCCGAAAAATACATACCAAAGGGATATTAACAATGATGGTCTTATGGATTATTTTCCTTTTCTTATTTTTGACGATCTATTTCCTAAACCCCCCTAAACAAATGTATTTTAATTGCGTAGTAAGAAAGTGATCTTTAGGAAAAATATCCTAGTGTCAGGAAGACAAGTAGTTTATCCCTGTGTCCATTTTAATCAAATAGTTACTGCCTCCTAGAAGACAACTCCAAGGATCGCGAAGCTGTGGCCGGGCTCGGATGGTACGTGCTACGATCCGCTAATGATGTCTGCACGGATCGTGGGAAGACGAAGTAAGCTACCTTGACCTAGTACCCTCCAGCCGTGACACAGAAATGCTGGAGTTTATCGATGTGGCCTTGTGTTTTGGATTGCTTGTGACTGGAGAGAGACAGGGCCAGAGTCGCGTTCCCAGTTCCAGCCCAGGGAGGTCTAGGAAGGAAACGCTGTGGTTACACAGTCAGGGCCACTCACCCTGCATTCCATACGTGGAGAAAGACACCCCAGCGGCCTCCCGCGAGCCCCGGACATGCTTTGGGGGTACAGACAATGCTCTCCTCCAAGTGGCGCTCTCTGGTGCTTCAAATCACAGAAGCAAAAGATAGTAGAGCTAAAGAGAATGTAAGGGATCATTTGATTCGACTCCCATTTCTTTTTCTATTTTACAGAAGAGGAAACTGAGGAGCAAATAGTTAAGATGTTTTGATTTGTATGGGAGAAAAGTTATTCCTCCCAGAATCCCGAAGAGTGCCATCAGGACCCTGCTGGAGCAGTAAGGATAGCTTGGCACGCCAGACTCCAAGCAAGGAAAGCCAAATATTCCCCACGGAGTCATAGTTTCCACATCAATTAAGTGGGGATAATTCCACCTGCTCTGTCTACTGCCCCCCCCCAACCCCGGGACTGCTGTGAGGCTCAGATGAGATAAGGAATAAATGAGGGGAAACATTTGCAATATACACAAGAGATTATCAAAATCTTTGACGTATGAAAGTTCTTAAAATAGAAGAATAGTAACCTCTCAAGAGGAAAAGGACAAAGGACATGAAGACTATTTACAGAAGAACTACAAATGATCAGGAGCATATGAGGTCCAACCTCACGCATAATAGAAGAAAAACACACCAAGACATCAGGAAGTAACATTTTTCGCCTATAAAACTGGCACAAATTAGAGCCATGATACTCAGGGTTGGCAAAGATATGGGGAAATAACCTTTACGTGGTGAGGAAGGCAGGGCCGGGGGGTAGAGAGTAAGCAGATTTGATCCTTCGGGATCAAGGATGTTCGTCACTGATATTTTAAAAGTTGGGATTTATTAAATTAATTACGGTACGTCTACCTAATGGAATTGTATGGCACCATTACAAATGGACATAAATCTAAAGTTCCTGACCTAAAAGGATGTCCGCAGTAACGTCATGTAAAAACGAAGTTGATTACCAATACATTTTTGCATGATATCGTTTGAATTTTACAGGGAGCGTATGCTGTTTAATAAAAAGTAGGTACACATCTCCCCTGTTTATTTCGAAAGGACAAATGTGGATAGGCATATAACAATATTTGGAAGTAATATATCATACTAGCGGTTGTTAGTGGGAAAACTACGATTTACCTTCATTATGTTATCTTTTCCTCTAAAATTTAAATATGTATATGAATGTTGACTTTATTTTCAGAAAACCATCTTGGCAAAGGGAGCCTTTTCCCACAGTCTGGTTGCTACCTCATTTCTAAACGAACTCTTCACTCATTGTCACTCCAAGTTTCCAGAGGACCCCAGAACCTGCTTTTCTAGAACAAATTTATTCTGCTAGAGAGATGGTCCCGGGCCTGGAGGACTCACGTTTCTGGCTGGACCCTCCCTCATAACGACAGTAGCATTTTCACACCTAAGAAAATTCACAGTGATTTCATATCTAATATCAAATATCCAGGTTATGCTCCGATTGCCTCAGTTTGTCCCCAAAATGCCTTTCCAGATGGCTCCATATTGTTCTTTCTTTCCTCTCTCCCAAACTTCCTTTCCTTTTTTTCAGTCTAGGATCTCACCAAGGTTCAGGTGCTCCACCTGGTGCTCTCTCTGTGGTCTCTTTTAACGGAAAGCAGATTTAAGAGAAGGTAACATGAACTCATTTTGAACGATCTTGGCCAGTTTTTGTTTTTTTCTTGTGTAACGTCCCTCATTCTGGATTGGACTGATGGTTTCTTCCTCCTGGCCTCACTCCTCTTTTCCTCTCTCTGCTTTCTGAAGGCATGACGCGGTGTTTGGAAGCTTGATTAGATTCGGGTGATAGAGGGTATTTATAGTGCGTCCTGGGTGCCCTAGTTAGGACACCAGGTTGTCACTGCAGGATGTGATCGTGATGCTGTGTTTCATTGCCTGGTTAGGGCGGTGACTATCCTTCTCCCTACCGCCTTCACTCCGTGGTTTCAGTAGCGTTAATGATCCTGGCTTGGACCAACTATAATGGAGGTGGCAAAATGATGCTATTTCTCATCTTCTCATTCGGTCTGGTCTGTTAGTGGCACTCTTCTGTGAAAAAGAGGAAGAGCTTCCCTTCCTCCATATGCCCACCCCTTCACCCTGTCTTACTTTAGAACCCATGGATTATTTCCTGTTCAGACTGTTGCTATTCAAATAAAATCATTATTCTTCCAGATACTCCAATCAATTCATACTAATAGGTCCAAGGCAAATGAACATCACTGGATTTTTCTCACCTTTGATTTTATACTTGTGCCTTTTTTCTCTTAGAGTGAAATCTCAGTTTCTCATCAAATGAATATTTTATGAAAATTTTATAATTTAGTTATTTGCATTATCCAAAAATATATAGATCACTTTGAATTGTAATCCAGTCCCACTGAGAAGAGTTCCCAATTTCTTTGTGGTTCTTTTCATGCTTTGAATACATCTCCCTAAGAACCTACAGAGCATTTTTCAGAATTGGCAGGAATTAAGATTTTTCCATGTGTGGGTATGCTATGAATTTGATATACATGAGGTTTATTTGTTTTGTTTGTATTCAGTTTGGGGAATTGCTTTTTTCCTTCCTTTTTAATTTAGACTGATTTTTGAATCCATAAATCACTGACATGGCTCAAAAGTCAAAACCAGGCACAGCTGGGATGATTCCGATTCCCCCTCGAAAGCAGCAGTTAACTTTTTTGTTAACAAAGTTAACAAAACTAACTTTGTTAGTTTCTGGCTAATCCTTCTTATGTTTTCCCTCTTGCAAAAATGGGCAAATGTCTATAGATATTCTTCTATCTCCTTTCTATACACACTGTTCCGGGCCTTTCCTTTTTCACTTACAACGTATCCTGGAAATTACTCCCTAACAGTTCATAGAGATCTTTCTAATTTTTTTTTAATGTCTGCAGAGCTAGAGATTCACAGAGTCGCTCGTGCGGATTTAGCATACTTTAGTCGGTAAGCGTCCTATCGATAGATTCTTGGGCTACCTTCAGTCTTTTACTGTGCGACAATAAATAACCTGGCATTTACAACGTTTTACTCTTGGTGGACTCCTGTCTTCAGGGTGGATTCCTAGAAGGGGTTCTGTGGGGCCAAAGGGAACCTGCTTATTTAATGGGAATCTTTGAAAATTCTCCTCCGTGGCGGGTGCACACTTCACCCCCCAGAGAAGCATGAGACTGTGAGTCCCATCACAGCTCATCAAGGGAATCCGATGCCCAGCATTTGGATTTTCTCCACTCTCACTGGTAAGAAAGTGTGATTTTCGTATAAACTACAGACGGACGTCATTTCCTATCTTTTTTTTTTTTTAAGATTTTATTTATTTCTTTGATAGAGACACAGCGAGAGAGGGAACACAAGCAGGGGGATTGGGAGAGGGAGAAGCAGGCTTCCCGCCGAGCAGGGAGCCCAATGCGGGGCTTGACGTGGGGCTCAATCCCAGGACTCTGGGATCATGATCCGAGCCAAAGGCAGATGCTTAACCACTGAGCCACCCAGACACCCCGTTTTTTCCTATCTTTAAATGCCACCTGCATATCTTTGAGAATTGCCTGTTTGTTTGTTTGCCATTTGCTTCTGAGGGTTTTTTTTTCTTAATTTCTTTTCTTCCCAACTTTTAAAAATTCATGTATTAAGGAGATGGGCCCTATGGGCAATTTGAATTGCAAATATTTTCTCCCCGTTTGTCATTTGTCTTTTTTTTTTCATTATGATTTGTCATTTGTTTTTGACTCTGCTAATTTTTTGTCTTTTTTTTTTTCATTGTATAAACCTGGAGCCCTCCATAGACATTTATTACCTTTCCTCCGGTGAATAATTTTTTGTCTTTTGACTCACCAAGCTTTAACTGCTATGATGCTGAATCTCTGTATTTTTTTATTTTACCACTCTGAATCCTGAAGCATGGTAGGCCTTCCCTGTTCCCAGACCGTAAAGGACTTTTGCCCATGGTTTCATGGTACCTGTTGCATTTTCCCATTTGGACCTCATGCATTTGTTACTTCATCTGGTGGGTGGGATGAGGTATGGGTCCAGACGTATCTTTTTCCAAATGGCCTCCACCGCGATGATTAGAGACCTCATCTTTGCTCCACTGACTTGAGATGCCGCCTTCATCTAAATCACATTTCATATCTATCTGGGCCTTTCTCTGACCTTTCTATGTTCCTTTGGTCTGCCTGCCTCTTCAGGCACCAAGACGACACCCTTCAATACGTAGACTTTACAGTGTCTGTTTCAGCATCTGGTAGGATGTCCTGCCTGTGACGTCTCTTCTCAGGGTTGTGCACACATGGAATCTAGAATTAACTATCCAGCTCCAGGAAAAAAAAAATAGTATTTTTATTGGGATTGCCCTGAATTTATATATTATCGTGTGCATAATCGGCGTCTTTGTGATTGTTGGCTCGTCCTCTCCAGTAGCGAGGAAAGCCGCCTTTGTGACTTTGGGTCTTACAGCAAGGCTGCGGCACATGCCTTGTGAAGTTTACGCTTCAGCAGTCTGTCGTCTTTGTTGCCGTGGAGTCTCTTCCGCAGTGTGACGTCACGTCTTCCAAGTGGTTATGCAGAGTTTGGGGTTTTCTCTAACAGCTCCTGGGGTGACGCTAAGGTAGAGTTAAGTTCGAAAACCACAATTTAAAATGAAAATGCAGTGTTACCCTTCGATGTAAAGGTCATGCCTTAGGGGCGCCAAGGTGGTTCAGGCGGCGAAGCGTCAGACTCGGTTTGGGCTCGGGTCATGATCACAGGGTGGTGAGATCGAGCCCCGCATGGGGCTCCACGGTCGGCGCAGAGTTCGCTTGAGATTCTCTCTCTGCCCCTCCCCCTGCTCATGCTCTAAATAAATACATAAATAGATAAAATCTTTTTTTTTTTTTAGAGATTATGCTTTCAATCTTAACCAACCGCTGCCGCCCAAACTGGCCACCTTTCTTCCAGATTCTCTGTTCTCTGCCGTTTGCCCTCCTACTGGTAAGCTCCTGGGGGTCTCTGACGTCTGCCCTCCACGCCCCGCATGCAGCCCGAGGAGCGGTTTACGTGCTTCCTTCTGTATGGCGTTGTTCTGACCCGTGCGTTACTGTCCATTCCTGTCCCCAAATCCCCTGGCAAGGCCCCGGGCCATGCCTGTGCCCTCCCTTGGAATGCCCATCTTCTCCCCACCAGCTCGAGCCCGAGGCATTCCTCCCCGCTTCAGTCATGCCCCGCGCTTCCGAGCACAAGGGCCCATCAATCACCTGCATCTAGAGTGGGCTTGGGACGGCAGCCCGGGGGCCCCACCTCGGGCACGGGACTCAGCCCCCCCTCTGCCAATCCTGCCCTCACTCATCTCTGGGGGTCCTCTCCTTACACTGCCAGCGTGGGGGGGCCGCTCCTCACCTGCTTGCCTTCTAGCACCTGCTCCCGCTTTCCCTTAGGGATTCCGATTCGGCGTTTTCAAGCAGTGAGCCCTGGCCGACTTGACAAATCCCCAGCTCACGTCCTCATTGCTGACCCGTCCCTTCCCTGAGCTCCTCCCAGGCGCACAGCAGGGGGTTCACACCCGCCACGGCTTTGACCTAAGACCCGGCAGCATCCTGCTTTACTAGGCTTTGAACTTAGCTGTACGTTTGCAGTTTTTCATAACAGAAAGTTGAGAAAAGTGCGGGTCTGTTGCATTGGATTAAAGGATAGCCATGGGCCCTCTCTGGCTGAGTTTCTGCCTGGGGCTCTGGGCTTTGGCACAGGACCTCCACCCTTCACCCCAGCGCCAGGAGCGGTCCTGGCTCAGCACGACCAAGTGCCTTGCTTCGAGCGACACCTAATCCCCCTCACAGCGGGACACGGAGAAGGTCCTTGATCCAGGAGGCATTTGCTCTCCTCGATGACTTCATGCTCTGGCAGAGAGCGGGCCCGCCAGCGCCTGTGAAAAGCCCCGTGTCCCCTCGCGCAGGGGACATCGAGCAGCAGCAGAGGGAAGGAGGAGCCCGGCCGCTCTCCTTTAATGCCCCCAGGACCGAGCATTCTCGAGACACCATACAGTTTCTGTGTCCAACTGATCCGGGAATAAAGGCGGCCCTCTGCCCTGGCTGTGGGGATTAACTCGAGCCAGGCGAGGGCCGGAGGAACAAGGGTGCCTCCTGTTCCCAAAAAGACGGCTAATAATATATCGATAAGTCATCTGTCCCCCACGATTGGAGGACAGATTCCACACCAGCAGAGCGTTCGCTTAGCCCGAGAGGTTGTCTCCTTTACGGTTTCTCTCTCTTTGGACATCGTTTTAAAATATTCATATTATGTGTGTCCTTTCCCCGCTCTTCATCTCAATAAACAGTCGCTATAATCTACGCCAGGTTCAAGAAAACCAGTCACACTATACTGGGACACAGGGAAGCCTGCAGATACAGGAGAAGATTTAAATGTCCACGATGTGCCCTTCACAGCGCCTGGCGTGGTGCGTCTGACAGTTCAAGATCCCCCGAATGCACACACATAGCCTGGGCGGCAGCTACCTCACCCCCATTTTACAGGTGGGAGCACGGAGGCTCTGAGCAGTGAGGCCCAAGCCCCGCCCCGCGCCCCCTCCGAGCAATTTACAAGGGCTGCTTCCCTCTCCTGAAAACACGTTCCCAGAGGACCAGATCTTTTGATTCCTGATGTCTAGTTTTTAAGCTGGTTTGTGCACTGGAGGTTGTTCTTGTCCCTTCTTCTGTCTTCCTGGGGGTTTCTTCTGGAATGCGGAGCCCATCCCCACCTGGGGTCCTCTCCTTTCGGGTCTCGGGTGAGCCCCCGGGCCCTCCTTCCATGTCCTCGCACGCAGACGGAGCTGGTTAGCAGACGGCCTGTCCAGCCGCCCAGGTGAAACACTTCGGATCCTGTGACCACGAATGGGATGGCGAGAAGGGAGAGAGGCTGGTGCTTCTGGAAAAGCTGGGGTCGGAGGCCGATGACATTTCAGAGCTGGTGCTGAGCGCGGCCATGAGGCAAGTGCTCTTTTACAAGGCACTCCAAGGAACCCTGTACCCAATATGTCCCCTCCATTTCCTGGGTATGGATGGGGTTGGACAGAGAGATGGGTACACGGGTGACTACAAAAAGGAAAACCCAAAGTCCTGCAAAGTCCCTCCCAGCCTGAGAAGGAACGGCGAGCACCCATGCCCAGCACAGCCTGCCGTGCCTACCCTCGACCCAGAGGCAGCTGGGGCCCCTCTTGCTGGTGCTCGGGCCCTTGGCCTTGCTAACACCCCTGCTCCCAGGGGACACGGTCCTAACCAGGCCTCCCAACGAGACGGCCAGCCGACAGCACAGGGTTTGGGCTGACGAGCCCCCGAGCAGGCAGGACAGGCTCCGGGGAGACCGCTGTATTGCGGGCCTGGCCGGAGACCAGGAGTGCTCTCTCCCTGAATGAGGAGGGTGTCCTCGTCCAAACCGGAAGAGAAGGGGCAGGGAAAGGGACACCAGGGTGGCTCAGTCGGTTAAGCGTCTGCCTTCAGCTCGGGTCATGATCCTGGAGTCCTAGGATCGAGTCCCACATCGGGCTCCTTGCTCAGTGGAGAGTCTGCTTCTCCCTCCCCCCCGGGCCCAGCTCGTGCTCTCTCTCAAATAAATAAATAGAATCTTTAAGGAAAAAAAGAAGAAGAAGAAGAAGGGGCAGGGAAACACAGCCGTCCCAGCAGGCTGGAGGGGCAGGCAGCTGCTCACAAATGTGTTAGGAGGATCGGAAATTGCCTAAACATTTGAAAACAATTGACTCATCCTTTAGAGTGTAAACTATTCAGAGTAGCGCTACATTGCGTTTCCTTTGTATCTTCTCGAAGTGTCCCACGCAGGGACCGGCACCCAGGGGGTGACTCCATCAGGGGACTGCACTTGGGATGGCAGGGTGCTCAGGGGGCAGCTGGTCTCCCGTGGGAACGCTGACCCAGCAGTCCTAGCTACAGTTAATCACAGGATGCCCACCCGGCCACCCTCCC
>CM052891.1:48162547-48244903 GCA_028534135.1 Potos flavus
GACTTCGGCATGGACCTGGCCGCCTGCATCGAGCTCATCGAGAAGGTCTCCTGAACTGTCCATTCAGTAATGTCTTCTCATAAACTCCCGGGCTCATCCTACAGCTCGTATTTACCCTACCTGCATTTTGTTTTGCTTTAATCCAGCCCATGGGCATCTTCTCCATCCTGGAAGAGGAGTGCATGTTCCCCAAGGCCACCGACACCTCCTTCAAGAACAAGCTCTATGACCAGCACCTGGGCAAGTCCAGCAATTTCCAGAAGCCCAAGGTGGTCAAGGGCAGGGCCGAGGCCCACTTCTCGCTGATCCACTACGCGGGCACCGTGGACTACAGTGTCTCGGGCTGGCTGGAGAAGAACAAGGACCCGCTGAACGAGACCGTGGTCGGGCTGTATCAGAAGTCCTCCAACAGGCTCCTGGCGCACCTCTACGCCACCTTCGCGACAGCAGATGGTAAGGGAGTCCCAGACCGCCTTGTATCCGTGCTTTCTCCCGCCGCTCAGGCCACAGGTCCGGAAAACCCCTGGAGATCTGGTAACAGCGCTTGCCATCTCTGTCTTTCAGCTGACAGTGGGAAGAAGAAAGTCGCCAAGAAGAAGGGTTCTTCTTTCCAGACTGTCTCTGCCCTTTTCAGGGTAAGAAAAATACAGGTTTATTTGCTTGTGATTGGTTTAAGTGACCTCAACATGAACAATGTAGAGATTCTGACCTTGGTTTATTCAAGAATAGTAATGTGGTCTTAATCCGCTGTTATTTGGTGAAGCTGGACAGCAGCATGATAAAATATACATATATAAATGTATAATAATATATCTAGTAACTGTATAAATATATGTAATATATAAACAAGGTTTAAGAAATGTTGGTCCAGAATTCAGTTGTTTTGTACTGCAGGTAGCTGGGTTGGCCGACCTAGGGGATGAGTCCTCAGCACAAACTTTCCCACTTGCCTGAGGGACACAGGCAAGAGCATCTCAAGCTCCCAGAGGAGCCAGACACATTTCTGGAATTGGATTCAGAGAGCATTTTGTACGTGGTTAGTCTCTGGCTCACCGTGAGGCAAAAGACCATTAGGTCAGTTACATGCCTATACCTCTAGTCATTGGACTATTAAAAGAGTTAAATAATTTCATTCTTTAGAATTCATGATACGTCGAAAATCCAGATCTTATTTTTCATCACAGTAGATCTCCGTCTTTTAAAAGTCTATGGTAGATTGTCAAATTTCATCTTTTAGGAAAACCTGAACAAGCTGATGTCAAACTTAAGAACCACTCATCCTCACTTCGTGCGCTGTATAATTCCCAACGAGACCAAAACCCCAGGTGAGACGCCTGCTGACGCTTGCGGTAGACGGCGCTGTTTCCACGAAATCCCCTGTGAAGCTGATGTCTCTGGCCTCTCTTCTCAGGGGCCATGGAACATAGCCTCGTCCTGCACCAGCTGCGGTGTAACGGTGTCCTGGAGGGCATCCGCATCTGCCGGAAGGGGTTCCCAAACAGGATCCTCTACGGGGATTTTAAACAAAGGTGTGTAATAAAAATGTTCCGTCTGCTTCTTGCTGCGGCGTGTAGATGCCGGAATTTGAGAGGGAGAAATACCGACATGAAAAGGCCCACCTCGACAGGGCAGTTGTGGATTTTCATGTCAAACGATTGACCCACCTCCCAGCCAAGGTATACATCTTCTTTCTTCCACATTTTCTCAAGAGCATGTCTGATATATGACACGGCAGGAAAAGACCTGCCCGAAGTGTTGGGAGGCTTAGATTCCAGGCCACCACTCAGCAGTGTGACGATGGGCAAGTTTCTTTCCCTCTCTGGACCTTGGCCTTCTTGTCTGTTAGATGGAAGAGAGGCCTGAAGTAGCTGGTGTCCAAGGTTAACATCTTTGCTAGTGGTCTGTGACTGTTTCTGTGTGTACAATGGCAGATACCGAGTGCTGAATGCCAGTGCCATCCCTGAGGGACAGTTCATTGACAGCAAGAAAGCCTGCGAGAAGCTGTTGGCCTCCATTGACATTGACCACACGCAGTACAAGTTTGGACATACCAAGGTAGTGCCTCTCGGTTCTGACAGATGCTGGCCCGCAGTCCCTTCTGGGCTTCATCACGGACTCACAACACGCTTCTCCCCTGGAAGGTATTCTTCAAGGCTGGCTTGCTGGGAACCCTGGAGGAAATGCGAGATGACCGCCTGGCCAAACTGATCACCCGGACACAAGCAGTGTGCAGAGGGTTCCTCATGCGTGTGGAATTCCAGAAGATGGTGCAGAGAAGGTCGAGCAGGGTCTCTGTTCAAACATGAGCTCTTTGGGGGGGGTGGGTAGTAGGGGATCTCTCCTGGAAATAACCCATATTTTGTTTTCAGGGAGTCCATCTTCTGCATCCAGTACAACATCCGGGCCTTCATGAACGTCAAGCACTGGCCCTGGATGAAACTCTTCTTCAAGATCAAGCCGCTCCTCAAGAGCGCGGAGACCGAGAAGGAGATGGCCACCATGAAGGAAGAGTTTCAGAAAACCAAAGATGAGCTCGCCAAGTCAGAGGCGAAAAGGAAGGAACTGGAGGAAAAACTGGTGACTCTAGTACAAGAGAAAAATGACCTGCAGCTCCAAGTGCAAGCCGTATGTGTTTAGGATGGTTTACATTTGCTTATGGATTGCATTATTTAGAAAGACTGGATTTTGGGTGGGGATTTTTGCTTTGCAGTTGGGATGCTTTCTAAAGGACTTCCTTTATACCAAGGTACTGGAATGTCACAAAGCTTATCTCATTAAAGGAAATCGCGATTTTTTTTTTTTAAAGGAAAGTGAGAACTTGTTGGATGCAGAGGAGAGGTGTGACCAGCTGATTAAAGCCAAATTCCAGCTGGAGGCCAAGATCAAGGAAGTGACTGAGAGAGCAGAGGATGAAGAGGAGATCAATGCAGAGTTGACGGCCAAGAAGAGGAAACTAGAGGACGAGTGTTCAGAGCTCAAGAAAGACATTGACGACCTTGAGCTGACCCTGGCCAAGGTTGAAAAGGAGAAGCATGCTACGGAGAACAAGGTACTCTCTCAGTGGGTCTCTTCGATTTCATTGAGCACCAGACTTTATTTCTTCTTATAATTTGCTTGTGGCCTCTTCTTAGGTTAAAAACCTTACTGAGGAACTCGCAGGGTTGGATGAAACCATCGCAAAGCTGACCAGGGAGAAGAAGGCCCTCCAAGAGGCCCACCAACAAGCCCTGGATGACCTCCAAGCTGAAGAAGACAAAGTCAATTCTTTGAGCAAAATCAAGAGTAAACTGGAACAGCAAGTCGATGATGTAAGTACATAATACTAACGGGAGTCCTAGAACTTCAGGGTGGGAAAACCCCCCCCGGAACCCTCCTGTGCAAAGCATTTGTTCTCAAAAAGGATATGGTGCCCTTTTCAGCTTGAAAGCTCCCTAGAACAAGAAAAGAAGCTCCGTGTTGATTTGGAAAGGAACAAAAGGAAGCTTGAGGGAGACTTGAAGCTTGCCCAAGAGTCCATATTAGATCTGGAGAATGACAAGCAGCAGCTGGATGAAAGGCTCAAGAAGTATGTCCTAAAGCCACTGATTTCAATCTTCTGAGTCTCTGGCTATTCTGTCTTCACGCATTCTGCATTTCCCTTCCCAGGAAGGATTTTGAATACAGTCAGCTGCAAAGCAAAGTGGAAGATGAGCAGACTCTGGGCCTCCAGTTTCAGAAGAAGATCAAAGAGCTACAGGTAGGAGGCGTCCCAGATTTTCCTTTTGTGAAGGTCACGCACGCGGGCTGGGTGCCGTCTTCTGTAAGCCATTTCGAGCCAGTGGGCGGGACCACGTGTCTGCCCGCCTCATCAGTTTCCTTTCTGCTAGGCTGACATAGCAGTAATGAACAATTTTTCCATAACTTAAAATACATACTGAAGGTATTGGGGAGGTCAACATTTAGTTGAATGGACAACATCCTGGGTTGGTCACTGCAGGAATAATGACCATGTCCGGGGCAGGAAAAATTCCTAGTACAGGAAATTAACAATAGTCCTATTCCCCTGGGAGAAGCCCAACCATTGGTTTGTTTAATGAGAATGGAAGTAGCCCTTGATGTTGAGAGTGAATCACTCTGGGGACCTACTGCCCGCGGGTGAATGGCCGCCCTCCGCAGGCTCGGATTGAGGAACTGGAAGAGGAGATTGAGGCGGAGCGGGCAACCCGCGCCAAGACGGAGAAACAGCGCAGTGACTACGCCCGGGAACTGGAGGAGCTGAGCGAGAGGCTGGAAGAGGCGGGAGGCGTCACCTCCACGCAGATCGAGCTGAACAAGAAGCGCGAGGCCGAGTTCCAGAAAATGCGCAGGGACCTGGAGGAGGCCACCCTGCAGCACGAAGCCACGGCAGCCACCCTGAGGAAGAAGCACGCGGACAGCGTGGCCGAGCTCGGGGAGCAGATAGACAACCTGCAGAGGGTCAAGCAGAAGCTGGAGAAGGAGAAGAGCGAGTTCAAGCTGGAGATCGATGACCTCGCCAGCAACGTGGAGAGCGTGTCGAAATCCAAGGTGCTCGGGCAGGACGGGGCCCAGTGCTTTTGAGGACAGACACCTCTGGGCCATTCCAGGCTGAATAAGGACCTAATGTCCTCCCCCTTCTCAATCCTTTAGGCCAATCTGGAGAAAATATGCCGAACTCTGGAGGATCAGTTGAGTGAGGCCAGGGGCAAGAACGAGGAAATTCAGAGGAGCATGAGCGAGCTGGTGACACAGAAGTCCCGTCTGCAGACGGAGGCTGGTGAGCCATGAGATGGGAGGGGCCACACCTTGTGGTCGCCTCCGGGGCGGGAGAGGGGGGGTGGGGGTGGGGGGAACTGGTCAACACCAAAGGGCAGCAATGTGTAGGGGAGAGTCTCCAGGAAAGCATGTTTGCGAAGAGAAGCAATCAGAATAACTCAAAAAAGAGTCGTTCAAAATATTGTGAAGGAGGGAACACTGAGATTTCAGTAAAAACAGGAGCAAGAAAAAGCAGGTCAGAACGAGAGGAGGGTCAGAATATCACTTGCTTCAAGCTCTTTCAACATCCATAATACCTTGCATCAAAAAGAATCTAAATGGCAGAAACGATACTAGAAACAAATTCCCAAGGCTCTTCTATTTCTTGCTGCACACAAATTCCAATTCGTGGTCTGCAATCGAGTGTCTTAGACAATAGGTAAAGAAACACACCCAACCAGTATAGGCTCCTGGTGTATAGGAGAAACACAGGGGAACATTATTTAGGGCTTTCACCTAGAAAACGTGGCCCCACCCAGCCCTGGTCCTCCAGCCCTTCATCCCAGTGAATTAATCAATCCTTTGCTGGCAGCCACAACCAAGATAGGGAAGAAAGGTGGTTTAGTTGCCTCTTCTATAGTCATCTTGGGGCTTCACCTCTGGAGTCATTAGGTCTCTCCTTCCACCTTTTTCCTCTTACTTCTGTGTAAGCCTATAAAGCTGAACCCACCACATTTACCCAAGAGTCCAACTTCAAATTACAAGCTATAAAGTCCTGAGGAAGGCATTATCTCTTAATGACAAATCAACAAGCAGCTGGACACACCAGCCACTAGAAGGTCTGATGGGCATTTTTAGGAGGTAATGTTTAAATTTACAATCGTTCTCAATGGGTTTTACCGACAAAAGTTACTCCAGGCTTCTAGTAGTTTAGAACAATACCTTATCGGTTGCGTCTTTGGTTTCTTTTTCACGGACATCTCCCTTCTCCCCTGAGAAAGGACCACACCTTGTCATTTACTCTCTCCTCGGGTCTTAGCACGGTGCCTTACACACAGTAGGAACTCAATGAATGGATGCGTGCATGAATAAAATGAAAATATTTCCTTCTGGACCCAGGGGAGCTGAGTCGTCAACTGGAGGAAAAGGAAAGCATAGTGTCCCAACTTTCCAGGAGCAAGCAAGCATTTACCCAGCAAATAGAAGAGCTCAAGAGGCAGTTAGAGGAAGAAAGCAAGGTAAGTCATTTGAGGGACCGCTTTCTTGGTCTAACCTTCAGTTACCACCTGCAAGAAAACAGGGCAACCTTATTCAGCCACTGGAGAATCTCCTCTTTCTTGACTCCCGCAGGCCAAGACCGCCCTGGCCCACGCCCTGCAGTCCTCCCGCCACGACTGTGACCTGCTGCGGGAACAGTATGAGGAGGAGCAGGAGGGCAAGGCCGAGCTGCAGAGGGCGCTGTCCAAGGCCAACAGCGAGGTGGCCCAGTGGAGGACCAAATACGAGACGGACGCCATCCAGCGCACAGAGGAGCTAGAGGAGGCCAAGTACGCAAGTCCGTTTGCCTGTAGAAGAACAAGAGATCTCAGAACGAGATAATGGAGGGCACTGGCGTTAGAGCTCCTTGGGAATGGCTTTGTTCCGTGACGAGGTGTTTCCCCACCTCATCGGTGTCTTAATGCAGTGCTGTGCGCGCCACGGGAGGGAGCTGGCGTTAACATACTTCATTAAGACAAACGACTTTGATCTTGGTTAGAGACAAGGCCAGGTTATTGATCACTGGTTTCTAGCACACGGGAAGTTCGCCTGGGCTTAAGAAAGCAAATGACTGCTTGAGTCACACAGAGGAGTCATTCCAAATTGATGAACCGTGACTGACGTTCAAGAAGATTGAGGTTTGAATAGCGCCCGCTTTCTCTTTCATATTTTTTAAGGAAAAAACTCGCTCAGCGCCTTCAAGATTCGGAGGAACAGGTTGAGGCGGTGAATGCTAAGTGTGCCTCCTTGGAGAAGACCAAGCAGAGGCTGCAAGGGGAGGTCGAGGACCTGATGGTCGACGTGGAGAGGGCCAACTCTCTGGCCGCCGCTCTGGACAAGAAGCAGAGGAACTTTGACAAGGTGTGAGCTCAGCTCCGCGCAGGCTGGATGGGGCTCCCCGGTAGTCATGGGAGGGGGACACTGGGTCCCAGTCCTGCCCCTGCCCCACCAGCCGTGTGGCCTTGGGCAAGTTCTAAGCTTCACTGGGCTGTTGTGTCCTTGTGTGTGAAATGAGACGGGGGTGGGATGCAGGTGGAGGTCCGTTTCAAGCAGTGTCAGCGGAGATGAAACAGTTGCGGGCGTGTGTTCAGTTGCCCGCTCTGCTGGCCTATCTGGGGGGCTGACGTGTGGGAGTCTAGCTCGGGTCCCGTTGGGAGGCTCTCTGAAAGCCTCCCTTTTAGTATGACATTAAGATTGACTTGAACCAAAGTTTTAAGGAAGTATTTACAAGTGCGGGGCCATTCTCCTATTAAGAAAAGGGTGGTTGGGCCCAGAGACTACCTTCTCAGAGGGTCTGGGTGCTTCTGAGAGATGGCAACTGTTGCTGATAGGTTACTGATCTCGAGTAAGTTTATGGAAGGAAATCTCGGCTCCTCAAATCAAGAGCAAGGCGCCAGGCAAGAGACGCTGCCGAGGGAAGCCCCAGTTCTAGGAGTATTTCCCTTAACGCTTATGCCTAGTTCGGAGCTTGGAGCAGAGCTAATCGCGGGCACACCTCCCACGCCCGTGTTCCAGGTGCTGGCCGAATGGAAAACCAAGTGTGAGGAGAGCCAGGCAGAGCTGGAGGCGTCTCTGAAGGAGTCCCGCTCCTTGAGCACCGAGCTCTTCAAGCTGAAAAATGCCTACGAGGAAGCCTTAGATCAACTCGAAACTGTGAAACGAGAAAATAAGAACCTGGAGCGTAAGCAGTTTGAGACAGCCTGACGTCCCCCCCTTGGCCGTGTGGGGGCCTGGCTTCGGGACACAGATCCCCGCGTGCGGCCCCCAGTGTGTGCTCGGAAGGCGCCCATCTGCCGGGGGGGGGGGACTGCGGGGCCTCTGTCTCGACCCAATCTTATCTCTAGGAAACAGCCACCTTAGAAGGACAGCAAACTAGTCACCAAGCATTCACGAGGTGTTTGCCGTGCCTGGACACCTGGGCAGAGGCGTTCGAATGCAATCCAAACTTCTGTCTTTGCAGAGGAAATTGCAGATCTCACGGAACAAATCGCTGAGAATGGTAAAACCATCCATGAATTGGAGAAATCAAGAAAGCAGATCGAGCTGGAAAAGGCAGATATCCAGCTGGCTCTTGAGGAAGCAGAGGTGAGCAGGCGGCGGAGGGAGGGGGTTGGACACAGCCCCCCCCCCACGCACCCAGGTGGAGCTGCAGCCTAGTGGGGGGGGTGGGGGAGGGGCAGGGAGAGGTGCTAGCTGGCCTCCCTGTGTGGCTCCCTTCCTGCCTTCCCCTCTCTGTCAAGCCACAACCCGGAGGCGGGCTCCTTTCCTATCAAACAGTTTGAAATGGCACCTGCGGATTATCTTGCACTCATTGGAGAAAATTCATTACATTAAAATTGGTCTAAAAGTGAGATTTTACAAAACCTTAGATGAATTTAAAGTCTCTATAAGGTGCTTTATGCTCCTGAGAAATAGAATGGTTTAAACGTGATTACTGTTTGATAGTATAAGAAAAAACAAACAGCAATCCAAGAGATGTTATTTCTGCCCTGAAGGTATGGTAGGGATTTTTTTTTTTTTTTTTAAAGATCGTTTTGAATATTGTAGGGCCACGGTCATGAATCTCCCACTGAAGCTTTCTCACCACGGGGAGGGGGGTGTAGCAGGCTCTGTCCCTTCACCGCACCATTTCTGCTCCGTGTTTGTGCTCTACAGGCTGCCCTTGAGCACGAGGAGGCCAAGATCCTCCGAATCCAGCTTGAACTGACCCAGGTGAAATCAGAAATCGACAGAAAGATCGCGGAGAAGGAGGAAGAGATCGAGCAGCTGAAGAGGAACTACCAGCGAACGGTAGAGACCATGCAGAGCGCGCTGGACGCCGAAGTGCGGAGCCGGAACGAGGCCATCAGGATCAAGAAGAAGATGGAGGGCGACCTGAATGAGATCGAGATCCAGCTGAGCCACGCCAACCGCCAGGCCGCCGAGACCCTCAAGCACCTCCGGAGCGTCCAGGGGCAGCTGAAGGTCCGAGACGGCCCCTGGGCAGGAGCCCCCCTCTCCTCCGCAGACGCTCGCAGACGTTGACTCGCGGCCCTCCCGCCGCCACGCCAACGCGACCTGTCCTTGATTGTCTGGCTAGGACACCCAGCTGCACCTGGATGACGCTCTCCGCGGCCAGGAGGACCTCAAGGAGCAGCTGGCCATCGTGGAGCGCAGGGCCAACCTGCTGCAGGCCGAGGTGGAGGAGCTGCGGGCGTCGCTGGAGCAGACGGAGAGGGCTCGCAAGCTGGCGGAGCAGGAGCTCCTGGACGCCAACGAGAGGGTGCAGCTGCTGCACACCCAGGTAAGGGGCGGGCGGGCCGCGGGGAGGGCGCCCCCGGGCCCACGCGCGCCGGGTAACCCCGCTCCCCCTGCCCTAGAACACCAGCCTCATCCACACCAAGAAGAAGCTGGAGACGGACCTGACGCAGCTCCAGAGCGAGGTGGAAGATGCCAGCAGGGACGCGAGGAATGCGGAAGAGAAGGCAAAGAAGGCCATCACGGATGTAAGGCTCTCCCCTCCTCCGCCTGCGCAGTGAAGCCCCTTCTCCCCGCCCCGAGATCGTTCCTGCCAGATGGGTCGGGGCCTCCCCGGGGGCACAGGCGGGGGCATTCTGCTCCCAAACTGCCATCCACACACGCCCCCCGCGTCCGACTCAGCACGTTCCCCTCCGGCACCTTGAAAAGGCCAGTGTGGTCAGTACTGGAGCAAAAGGATTATAATCCGTTTCTAAGGCCCACAGAGAGGTATGCCCTTCTTTCCTTCAACATCGGACTTATTGCAAACATGAACACGAGCCCCTGAGATGTCGCTGTCTCACCCAGTGTCACCTGGCGTGAAGCTGGCTTCCCTCCCACCTGCACCTGACCCCCCGGGGCCTGAGCGCCGGGGTCCCCGCCGGCCGCAGCTCCCACAGCGCCACCTGCCGCCTGGTGGGGACCACTGCAGCTCTTCCGCTCTCGGCCGTCCGCATGCCCCAATGCCCTACCCGCCTCCCCTTATCTCGCTATCCACAGACCTGCCCTGGGGGGGATCGACCGGTCTTCTCCAGGTCTCGGGTTCCTCTGCAAACATTGGTGACAGCGAAGTAAAGAATTCCCTGGGGCGTTTGGGGGGGGGGGGAGGATAAGGTCCCAAAGAGGCCCGTTTAATAAAGGGAAGAAATCATCCTCCATCCAGTCCCTGGACACGCATTTCTTAGGTTCTGTTCTGTACCTGGCGTAGGTCTTCTCGTGTTCCATTGTGGAAGAGTGGGCTCCGTCACTGCCTTGCCTGCTGTCCTCTTTCTCTAGCATGGCTCTGGCCCGGGCTTGGACCTGACCCGTGTCTGCGTTTGCAGGCGGCCATGATGGCTGAGGAGCTGAAGAAGGAGCAGGACACCAGCGCCCACCTGGAGCGCATGAAGAAGAACATGGAGCAGACGGTGAAGGACCTGCAGCACCGTCTGGACGAGGCCGAGCAGCTGGCCCTGAAGGGCGGGAAGAAGCAGATCCAGAAGCTGGAGACGCGGGTACTGGCGGGATGAGACCTCCCCCCCGCTGCCGGCACAGGCAGGGTCCCCGGCCTCAGCCTCGCCTTCTCCAGCCCCGGACCAACTTCCCCCCCGTTTCCCCAGATCCGGGAGCTGGAGTTTGAGCTGGAAGGGGAGCAGAAGAAGAACACGGAGTCTGTCAAGGGCCTGAGGAAGTATGAGCGGCGGGTCAAGGAGTTAACATACCAGGTGAGAGAAGGAAAGCCCGACAGGCGTTTTCCCTGCAAAGGGCGAACACCGCCCAGGGTGCTCTCTCCAGGAGAGAAACCCGTTGCCCCAGAGAAGGGGCCAGACCTCGTGCAACGCTAGCTACAGGCTGTCTTCTTGCCTTCAGAGCGAGGAGGACAGGAAGAACGTGCTGCGCTTGCAGGACCTGGTGGATAAGCTCCAAGTGAAAGTCAAGTCCTACAAGCGGCAGGCTGAGGAGGCTGTAAGTCAGACACGCCGTG
This sequence comes from Potos flavus, assembly GCA_028534135.1. NCBI lineage: Eukaryota > Metazoa > Chordata > Mammalia > Carnivora > Procyonidae > Potos > Potos flavus. Next base: position 48,173,517 of record CM052891.1, read on the forward strand.
GGTTTCGAACGGCGGCCTGGCCTGTCCCACACCGGGAGCTCCGAGACGGGCGGGCTCACCTGACCTGCCTGGGCTCTTTGGTTTTAGGACGAGCAGGCCAACGCTCACCTCACCAAGTTCCGCAAAGCTCAGCATGAGCTCGAGGAGGCGGAAGAACGCGCCGATATCGCGGAATCCCAAGTCAATAAGCTTCGCGCTAAGACCCGCGACTTCACCTCCAGCAGGGTAGGTGGCTTCCCGTGGGCTCTAGACGGAGAACAGCAGGTGCGTGCTGGGGCTGCGGCTCGGGGGCCAGCGGGGAAGAGCCCACAGCGGCGCAGACACCTTTGAGCTGGGAAGAACCTTGGAGAACCCCGTACTTTAGGACTTGGTCAATGTCAGGCGCAGGAACGGAAGGGATTTGAGCCCCAGCAAAACGCAAGTTGCTATAAAACACCATCCAGAGAAGGAAGGAGGGTTTTCGGGCTGAGAGCTTTCAGATGCCCTCTGCTGGCGCTGGTCTTCAGTCCCTGGACGTGTAGGTAGATAACCAGAGGTAGGACGTCCCCGAGGATGGGGCTTGCTCTCCGGGGGCCAGTTTCTCAGGCTCTCGGATGACTTCCTCCACGTATGCAATCGTGTATTCTCCCGAGTTCCAAAAAATATCCTGTGTCCTACTGACAAACCCAAGCAGGCAATTCCCCGATGCCTGTGGCGAGAGGGGACAGGAGGAAATGGGTCTCTGCCATCTGATGGAACTAAAAACGCCCACTTTCTTTCCAGATGGTGGTCCATGAGAGTGAAGAGTGAGTGATCGTCTTCTGGAACAGGACCGAAAATATGCAGAATGTATATTTTCATGGTTCCTGGACACTACCTGAATTTCCATGTGACTCTTTCACACGCATTAAACTGCTTCATTTTCAACTGGAGGCTATTTCACTGTATTTGTTTTCTCTTCCCTGTGTGGAAATGGCTCACTGCTTGGTGATTTTTGTGCCTCATGTTGAAATCTCTGTTGGCAGAGGGCTTGATAAATTCCTCTGGTGTGTGTAGTTGGGGACAAGGAGAGATTGCTTTTATTTTATTTATTTTTAAAGATTTTTTTTTTCTTAGAGAGAGAGAGCAAGCGGGGAGGAGCAGAGGGAAAGGGAGAGAGAGAATCTTAAGCAGGCTCCACATTCAGCACGGAGCCCAACATGGGGCTCAATCTCACAACCCTGAGATCATGACCTGAGCCAAAAGCAAGAGTTGAATGCTTAACCAACTGTGTCACCCAGGTGCCCCGAGAGGTTGCTTTTAAATGTGAGATTAGATCATAAAGGAAAAATACTGCTTTGGCAGGGGGAGGAGGGTGGGGAGGGTTTGTGAGAAGAGTTGCCTCTCGGTGTGATGTGAGGGGAACACATCGGGAAAACCCCGTGTCAAGTTGAGCAGGGTTACAGGGCAGGGGACAGAATCCCTTCCTCCACGTTCTATCAGGAAGGACCCCCTGGAGCCCAGAAACCTTTGTCGGGCAGCCCTCCATGCAAGTGCTGTGGTAACTACTGAGAATACACAAAGGAATGAGGTGGCGTCAGGTCCCTCCAAGCGTTCTGTCAAAATCTACCACTGAGGCCCAAGCTCAGTCCGCACTATTTCAAAGCCGCACAACAGGAAATCTTACCCTTAACTCAGGGTAAACCTGTCTTTACCTTAAAAGAGAAAAAAATAGCAGGAAGTCATAGTAACTCTCTGGCTGATCATTTTTTGGAAAGAGCATCTTCCAACCTGGAATCACCCGTTTCTTGTCGTAATGAAACTTACCAGAAATAGTTGCCGGGTTCCCTTCTTTGTCCGATTCTAGAAGATGAGGAGACGCTCAGTGGGCCTCCAAGACCCGGGGAGGGGAGGGGGAGTTCTCCTCAGCACCCGACGCGGAGTTTAGGGCCTCCGGGGACCTGTCACTAGAAAGGAGGCCAATGTCGATGTCACATTTGGCGTGTCGATGGTTTCAGAGAATTGGGTCTCCAAGACCACGTCTCTTTGACCTGCTTTCATTACTTTCTGGCGACACTGGGACTAAAGAGTGGCATGTCTCTCTGGGGCAGCTGCTGCTGAGAGGAGTCATGGTGGGAACGAGTCTGACCAGGACTCAGGCCCGAGGCTGGACCAAAGGGGCGGCAGCGGCTCAGTGCTGCTCAGAATGACAAGGACGGCTACGGACTGCCTTCCACGGGAAGTGGGTGACCCAGAAAGCAAATGGTTTCTTATTACCGGGGTCCTCAAACTGGTACATAAAGAAAAGAAACAACTGGTACATCATGACTGGGGTATGAATTATGAGCCCCGGATGAATTCTGGCCCCTAGGATCACAAAAATATAGACCACTGGACATCACATCCTCCTGACAGAAGTATGCGCCGCTGCCCCCAAAGAATTCCTGCCCCACAGTCTGGCTGGGTCTGCTGATCTGGTGACCACTCGGAAAATGCAGGAGGCAGAGACCCGAGAGTCAGCCGATAAACTCTAGGATGTGGGGAAGTCAACTGAGAAAAAAAAAAAAAAATCCAGTTTTCTCAATAAATAAAATTGCAAGGAAAAATATGCAAAAGAAATGGAAGGAAGCGTTAGAGGTTAAAAGATATTTAACAGACCTGCCCACCAAATGCTCTGCATGGGCCTTGTAAGGGCACATGAGCATACACACACACACACACACACACACACACACACACACACCCCAGTTGGTGGAATTTGAATACTGGCCCAATATTTGATAGCACTATAGGGTTCTTATTCATTTTCAAAGTATAATTTCATATTATGATTACGTTTTCTGAAATAGTCCTTCTAAAATACATATTCAGATACAGATAAGAAAGTAAGAGAGAAAGGAGGAAGGAAGGGAGGGAGGGAGGGAGGGAGGAAGGAAGGAAGGGCCATCTTTGAAGTAAACGTATTCTGTAGAACTCTAGACTTAAAGAATTGATAGACGAGACCCTGATGCATTTTCCACACACCTGGGGCCACAAACATGAAAACCTTTGGGGCAGTGGGACCCCATAATGTCCTCCTACCAGAAACGCGTGGGGTTTCTCACAAAAGAGAAGGTGAGCAGTTGGTTTTGGAAGCTATCCATGACTATCCCTAGCAGGCTCCCATTTAGCAAAGGATGAAATGGAAAAACTAATTTTCTAAGAGTTCGCGTGATGCCCAACGTTGCCGGTGTATCTGCTCCATGAAGCGAGGGATGGTTTCTACACGTGACTATAGAAGACACAAGCCTTGTTACTCTAGAAAACGAAACACGACCTCCTTCCAAACTCCAAATAAGGACTTGACAGGGCCGCAGAAGCAGGAGAGGGGAAGCCTTGCCCGGGGATGGAGAGGACAAAGATGATCTCAGGCTCTATTTACTGACTCTTGCCGTGGGCTCTCGGCACGCACCCCCATGTCATCCGCGGACCAGCGCGGCAGGGACGAGCTGGGCCGTGCCCCCTGCTTGACAGATGAAGACACCGAAGTCGAGTGATTTGCTCCAGGTCAAAATGGCAGAGATGAGAAGCTCTCTAGATCCCAGGACTCTTAGACCACCAAGCACTGCCTACCAGAGCATCTGGCAAAACAGACTTGAGAAACACTTGGGGGTGGGGGGAGGAGGTGGGGAGATGAGACATGGCGGGGCAGAAGTGGGTTAGGATCGGGCTGATGAAACCCAATGGGTACATTTTTTTGTCTTGCTGACTGTTGACCATGTGTGTTAATTCCTCCAGGCGTCACCCTGAAACCCTTCTCTTGGCCACCAGCTCAGCCTGCCCGGTCCTCAGACAACCTTCCCTCGGCCATGTGACCGTCCAGCAGAAACTGGGGTGCTCTTCAGCCCATTCGAGGTATCTCCTGGTCCTTCTGCACGTGAGCCCCCAAACCGGATGACCACAAAGGGTGCACGGGTCCCTCCGCTTCTGGTTCACTTCTTTAGGTGGGAACCCCCCCCCCCCCTTCCAAATTAAGGGCCATTTCAGATTACTTTTCCTTTTGCTAAATGACCTCCCTCTTTTGGGTTTTTTTTTTTTTCTGGGATCTGAGCATAGAATTTATTTGTGTCTCCCCCCACCTCCCCACTATAATCCTTACACTATCCAGAAACCTTGGTCTCTCTGGATTCTTTACTGAGCCTCAAATCTCTCAGCAGACTTCTATTTCTTATTACCTTTTATCATTTTTAATTACACAAGAAATACATGCTCGAGCACAGGATTAAAAAAAAATCTCTATCAACTATAAAGGGACTGCCGACTAAGACGGTAGACTCCTTCTTTATTTGGAACAGATGAGATCTTGATTTATGATGGGCAGATGGTCCCCTTCTTAAGGACACGCGAGGGACATGGCTTCTAATAAGAGTAACATGTCCTTATGGGGGCACACTGGCTGCTCTGTGGCCTGCCAGCAGCTGCTGAGGGCTGCTTCTCCTTTCTCCACGCCTGGATCACCATGACAGCTGAGAGCCTTAATAAAGCAAGGTGAGCCTAGGAATGTGGGGTGAGGAAGCCACCAGAACACGACGATCTATTTCTGCCCCTACCAATAATCCCACTGTTACAGCAGCTGAGGCCGAGAGTGTCCGAGGCTGCCTGCTGGCGCCGAGCCAGGCTCCAGGGACCCTGAGCAATGCTGAGACATTCCGGAGGCTCTCCTGCCCCTGGAGGCAGGCCACCACCAGCCAGGGGCCCAGGGTGGCACCGATTATTTTTAGCCGAGACGTTTCAGGCTTTCCATGGCGGCAAGGAGCAAGAAGCTCCACCGCCTGGGCATTTGTGGGTCTTCTTAGTGTTTTATCAAATCAGATGTGTCTCTTGCTCGGGAGTCCCAAGGAGAGTCAGCGGAGCAGGTGACAGAAGCCCTTAGACCCCCTTCACCCAGAAACCCGACACTGCTTGCTGAGAGTCGTGGCAGCTTACAGAAAGTGGACGGTTGTCACTAGCACGGGTTACTCGATGACCTAGGCACAGAAAGGTAAAAGTAGGACGGAACCTGCAACCCTGAGGACAGGAGAGGAAATAGCAGTACTCAATAATGATGAGAAACAACACAAAACCCAGCGGTCATGGGACATGGAGGAAGGCGAGGCGGGGACACGCGTTCACGGATCGTAAGAAAGTCCCCCCCCCCCATTAGCAGTGAGGTCTCGGGGCACAGCAGGAGCTCAGTGCCCCTGCCCAGCTGAGTTCCCAGCAGGAAAAGTGAAGTGGAGGGAATCTGTGTGCCCTTGGGGAAAACACGTTCTTTCTATACTGACTCTCTGCCTCCCAGGATCTGGAATAAGGAGTAATACCCCAGCGGGGGGCCCTTTACAAATCTGTGAGCCATCTCAGCCATGAACTTGATTTCCTTGGCCTTCTGAAACAATGGCTGTTTGCTGTTCACAGGCTCCTAAGCCTGCGGGGAGAATCGAGTATCAAGGAGGAGGCCCTGGGGGCGGGATGTTGCCGTGTGAAGGCTGGAGACCGGCAGCTCCCTGGCCCCAGGGCCAGAGCCTCCACCTGCCCCACACTCTGCTGCTAGAGGTTTCTTTACATGCTCGTTCATTCATCTATCATTTACCAACTGCCTACTACAGGCCCAGGGACCGGGACTAGGAGAAGCAGAAGTCCCCAAGAAGGCTAGACCAGCAACAGGAGTGAGAACTCCCGTCTTGAGGCCTCGAGGCTCAGAGCGGGGAGGGCGGGGCAGAGGGGGGCATACATTTCCAAATATGGCTCGGCCTCAGCTCTGGGTGACACGAGCCTCCGCAGCAGCTGTGCCTATTTTGGGCCTGGGGGTCTCTGTCCCATGGGCAACAGGTGTTGAGGCCCGAAGAACAAGGCATACCTCGTGAGCGGCCCTTTTCAGGGCATCCCGGCTCCATTCCCGGGGCAAAAGCCAGCTTTTCAAATAATCGTCCTCAGCTAAGAACTTCTAATTTCCTCCTCCTTTGTTTCCCCTGGGGGCCTTGGCCTCACCCTGGCGGGCCCGCAGGTTTCTGGGAGGAGAGCAGGTTTGGGATGTGCGCCCCTCTCCAGGCTGTCGAGGCTGGGGGTGCGCTCTCTGCTGTCACAACCCGCTCCAGGAGAAGCCCACTGAGCAGAGTCAAGGCAGGAGGCCGAGAGAGTGGGCGCCCCTCTCGCCCCCCACGCCGAGGCTTGGCGCCTGGCCCCTGAGCGTGCTGCTGAAGGAGTGACAGGAGAACTTGCCCGCGCCGGCCAGGCACTGTGTTGGGCACCGTCCCGACGGACACTACCCGGATCACTTCCACCACCGCCCCAGGAGGCAGCCAAGGCCATCAGCCGGCAGACATACATGATGATCGCTTGTTGGAAAGCTAAAACAACCCGAGTTTTTACCTGATAAGTGACTTGCCTCCAGTCCCACAGTAAATCCAGACTCGAACAGGGTCTTAAGTATAGCATAGCGGGTGATCAATAAATGCGCCTGATAAGATCTGTGGCCGCAAATCATCTCCCAAGGCCAGAGTGTGCAGCCGCGCGAGGCTCATTGTCACCTTCGGAGAAATGGGTTCTGTGGGACACGGCGAGGCTCATTGTCACCTTCGGAGAAATGGGTTCTGTGGGACACGGCGAGGCTCACTGTCACCTTCCGAGAAATGGGTTCTGTGGGACATGGCGAGGCTCACTGTCACCTTCCGAGAAATGGGTTCTGTGGGACACGGCGAGGCTCACTGTCACCTTCGGAGAAATGGGTTCTGTGGGACACGGCAGGAGGCCAACCCTCCGGGAAGAGCAGCGGGTCAGCTGAGACCTTGGCAGCTCCTTTGTACTCAGGGGGAGCCTTAAAGAGAGTGTCTCCTGCCCCCTCCTTCTCCCTCCTTCCTCTGTGACCCCTTAAGGAAGGCTCGGAGTGGCAACGCCAGCTGGGCTGCCCTCAAGCCAGGAATCGGTCCAGTCAGCGATGAGGGGCCCCCGAACTTCAGAACCCCAGACAGCTCCGCAGGCTGGGATTCGAATTCCTGACTGTGGCGCCAGGGGCTGGGTCCCACCCACTCTTCTTCCCTGAAGCTCTATTTTGCCTTGTAATCCTGGGTGACGTACTGCTTTTGATTCATTGCCTGAAATTTGGGGCTGAAGATGAAAATGGGCTGTGTGTGTGTGTGTGTGTGTGTGTGTGTGTGTGTGTGGCTCTAGCTGTCTTTGTAAGGAAATATTAACGGTTCCGTGTTTTAAATCATTCTGAGCTCCAGAGATAAAGACAGGGGGGATATCCATCAATGCTTCGCAGCGAAAGGAAGAAGCAAATTTGCCAGGCTCTTCCGGCCTTGTGTGGTTTGACTCAAACCCCTTTTTGGACATGAAAGGTTAGAGATTTGAAGATGTGGTGATCTGGGGTACACGCAGGTCACAAGCCATTTGGCCAAGAGTCTAGGGTTCGAGGCAACCCACGTCACAGCCGAGTCCACTCAGATTGGCTCCTACAGCTTGGTCCTCCTTGGGCCTATTTGCAGCCTGACTCTGGTCTGTCACTGCTCTGCCCAGACACCATCCATGGTCGCTCTGCCCCTGGGCTGAGCGCACAGGCCCCAGACGGACACCCACCTGACACCCCACACGCCCGAGTTGGTCCTCCGTATCCACCACAGGCCGCCCCCGGATTGTACACATCTCTGGGGACACGTTCTTATTCCCTTGACCTCCTCTCAGTAGGACTTGTGACTTTGTGACTTACTGCCTTGCTTACCTCGGTACCTCAGTTCCTACCCCGATACCCTGCGTTTTCAAATTTACACACACACACACAAACACACACACACGCAGCCTCCTCACTGCAACCACGCCGGAGCAGCAGTAACAAAATCCGAGTTTCAGTGTGAGCTTTGCTCCCAGTTTCCTTCATAATCGTAAACAATGACAAGGGGAAGTGACTGCTCCAGGCTGCCCCACAGGTCCGGCCTGGCTGGTGTCATGGGAATTGTGTCATGGGAACTTTCTGCCCTGGGGGTACCCGGCCTGTGGGGACTGAGCCCCAGCGACACTACCCCACACTTCCTGTCTCCCGGCTCACCTGTTCACACAGTCCCGGGCTGCCCGGCCTCAAGCACCCCCCCTCCAAAGCACCAGGTCAGGTCTCCCCCCTGCAAGACAGCGCTCCCCTTCCACGCGTTGGTGCCAGAGTCTCCACTAGGTGGCGCCACTGCTCTGCCAGCCGCCTCAGGCCCAGCGGGAGGGAGGGACCCAAGGTCTCTAGGAACCACTGAGCAGCTGGGTGGCTCTGGCGCAGTGCTGGGTGGGGGGAGGGGAAGGAGATAGGGGGAGAAGACCCCCCTCCCCCAGTCCTTTGCCTGTACTTTGCTCGAGAAGTCCAGACCAGGGCCCCTTGCAGCATATGGAAGCCGAGGCAAAAGGAGAACACGCCAATACCAACCCAGTCTTAATTTAAAATGTTGCTATTTTGCTCATCATGGATTCTCGTGCCTCCATTTCGATTGAAAATATATGGCATTGCAGTATCATTAATCGTATTCGTTACCAAGTGTTTTGTTGTCCCCTCAAATTCTGCACTCACTCTCCTTACCCGGGTCCCCGCCCAGGGCCACTGCAACGTGGTTTTGCTCCAGCGTCGCAGGCCTATGGACATGGAAACCCTGTGTGTCACCCTGCCTTCTAAATATTCCCCTGCCCCCTGCGTGGCCTCCTTTAATTTGTTTGCTGAGGGAATCGCGTCCTACCCCTCCCTCCTGCCCGCTGGCTGGGCTCTTGTGTCTTCCCTCCCTCTTGTTTCGGGAGGAAGCTTTTTATCCCCCCCCCCCCCCGGGTGAGCCAGTGTTCTTCACAGCGTCTGGGGGCACCCCCGCCCCTGCAGGGTTCAGGGAAAGAGAAGAAAGTGAAACAAGCTGCCCACTAAACCAACAGGAATGTCCGCCACTCCCTCTAGAAGCACCAGGAGCTCTGAACACCCCCAGGCCCGGGCCACACTCGCGGCCCAGGACACCCGAACCGCTGGGGCAGCAGTCCTGCCGCCCCGCCCCGAGTCCTCAGGAGTTCGCAAGTCCGCTCAGGTGGAGAGAGACCCGGCCAGCAGTGGGAACCAGGGCCGGACCGGGCTCCGCCGGACTGAGCGAGGGCTGCCACCTGCAGGCTAGAGCGGGTACTGCTGCTCGCCGCCGGTAGGATCACAGGCTGGGAGACCGAGGGACATCAGAGGTTTTAAGGACTTGGAACCCATCTTCTACCCGGCAGTGGTTCCCCCATTCCCCCGTACAAACCTCTCAGTGACCTCCAGGCTAAGCCTTTCCAGAGAGGCTGCCTCTCCACGTCACCATTTTCACGGGGGTGGGGCAGCCCCCGGGGGCTGGCAAAATGCTTTGACAGGCCGCTGAAATCTGCTTTGAGAAATCCCTCTCCTGGCCCTGGGTCTGCACTCTGGAGGAACAGACAGAATAAACCTGCTTTCCTGGTTCTGTGGGGGTCATAAAACAGCTACCATTTTCCTATAACATCGTGTCTAGCAAAGGAGCAGAGAGCCCCAGTTCCTGTTCCCTGGCCTGCCTTCTCGGTTACCCTCTGCCGAACGCGCTTGACTGGGAATCTCTCTTCATCGCCTGCAACATCCAGAACTTAGTCTAAATTTAAAAATAGAGAGAGACGGGGGAACATGGGTGGCTCGGTCAGTTGGGTGTCTTGATTTCTGCTGGAGTCATGATCTCTGGGTCATGCGATCGAGCCCCAGGCTCTCTGTGCTCAGTGGGGAGTCTGTTTGAGATTCTGCTTGAGATTCTCTCTGGCCCTCTCCCTCTGCTCCTCCCTGCTGGCTCTCTCTCTTTCTCGGAATAATATATATTCAATATTAAAATATATTTGTAAAACATAAAATAAAATAGAAGTGCCCCTGCCCCCTCCACTCCCCTCTCTCCTCTCATTGCCGCGGTCCGAGGCGGGGGGTGGCAGGGGGGATGACACCGTTGTTAACACGCTAGTGCACCCAGAACCGAAGGTCCTATTCTTGCAGCAAGAGGGCAACTTCCTCTCCGAGCCGGACTCTCCATCTGTAACCTGAATAATTACAGCCCCTGTCCTATAGATCAGTAGTAAGACATGAATACAGGGCCTAGCCCAATCCCTGTCACATACTGTGTTAGCATGTTAGTTCTTTTTTTTTTTTTTTAAACTTTATGTATTTGTTTGACAGAGAGAGACATAGCAGGAGAGGGAACACAGGCAGGGGGAGTGGGAGAGGGAGAAGCAGGCTTTCTGGTGGAGCAGGGAGCCCGACATGGGGCTCGATCCCAGGACCTGGGATCATGACCTGAACAAAGGCAGACGCTTAACGATTGAGCCACCCAGGCGGCCCAGCATGTTAGTTCTTAAAGCCTAACTGAACTGTCTGGAACCAGACCGACGCACCAAATACGTTTCTTCCTTGCTTATTATACTCACAACATAGCAGGATGGGGCTCGTGTAGATTAGTTAAATTAGTTCCAAAGCCCAAATGCCCGGGGCATCTGCTAAGAAGTTGTAAGCAGAGGAGGCTTGGTCTAAGCCAGCGAGCGTAGACCGACCTGACCACCAGAGGGCAATGCCGGGCCACGTATGGAGGGCTCGCTTCCCAGAGGTCGGAGGCAGGCCCACAGAGCAGAGCTGCGGGCTCGCAGCCTCAATTCTGACCACCTCAGCCGAGCCCCCTGGTACCGGGGCGTCCAGACCAGGGTGCCCATCTGCCATTTGGGGCCGCTTCAGAGTCTGGGAGCTCAGACTCTGTTCTCGCCTCCCCCAGCAGAACCTGCCCGTCCATTTTGCTCCTCGCCACTCACTCACCTGCACCTGTGGCCCATCAATCCTAAGTTACCCATTTCCCGCTGAGCCTACCCCAAGCTCTTTCTCAGCTTCTCGGGTCAGGGAGTTACAACCAACCGCTCAGACTCCGCACCAGAGAGCTGGTCACTCAGCTGACATTTACCGTCTGCTCTGTGTCAGGCACCCTCATCCCTGCCCAAGGCAGGCCAAGAACGGGTGGATTCCCCGACATGGAATGACTTTTCTGGGCTCTCCAGATCCACAATATCTCAGAGCTACTCGCAGCAAGGGTGCCCCACACTTCTGGGCTTATCCTGACACTGAAATCTCAACTTGCCAGGACACACTCCTGGTCAGACCCTGCCGTGCTCCTCTAGCTAAATTCAGAAGGGCGAGGGCTCCCTCCCTGCCAGACCGACTCAAACCTCCAACAGCCCTTAGGAGGGTCTCAGCCAGCCCCGAGGCTCTTCCCCCTTTCACTCCATTCCTACCAAAAGGTAAAGGAAACACTTACAGAGACTCTACTTTCCAGGACAGTTCAGATGTCAAATAGCCTCTCTCTGAGCCAGACGTGCAAATGCTCTTGGACTTGACAGACCCCAGCCCCGTTGACTTAGGGGCTCCCCTGCCCCACCCTGCCTGGAGGGTTGCATTCGAGAATGTTTTGGTTATGCATTGCTCCTTCAAGGGAAACAAGAGAAAGTGTTCTTTCACAATTCTACAGCTTTAGAAAAAGGGGAGTCAGTTGAGTCCTTGACATGAGAACTACAGTCTATTTTAAGAAAGGGAAGAGGAAGGATATAAGGAATCAGAGGGTTTAGCACCACTTAAACCAGAGAGATCATAACATACTTGTGGGGGATTTATCTCTAAGATGGAATTTAGCTGACCGAATGATATGAGATACTCAAGACAGCAATAAAAGAAGAGAAAATTTCAGCCTTTTTAGTCACTCCAGGAGAAGGACAGAAATGCACCAAAGAGGCTCACAGTCAAGAAAAGCCATGTGGACCTGGGGTCTCATCCAGTTTATGTACCGATGAGGACCAGTCTGCACAAGTGGGAGGATCAGAAAGGATGTGACTGTTAAAATGAGAGTCAAAGATCATACGACAAGGTGTTCAAGAGGTCACCTAATGGCCTGGGGTTCAGAGCACTGACAAAGTCCCATTCATCACAAAGGACTATGGAATCTAGAAGCCAACAGCCTCCCTGCCTCAGCAGCCTTGAGGTTCTCGTGAGCACACTGTCAATGGTAAGAAGGCTACACTACCAGGAAATGGTAAATTCCTACTTATTCTGTGGGAGAGGACGGAAACAAAGGACCATGTGTGATATAGGATTCCATTTGGGTGAAATATCCAGAATAGGCAAATCCATGGAGACAGAAATAGGTTAACGAGTGACTGCTTGAAGGGATGGCATTTCTTCTGGGGTGTCGAAATGTCCTAGTATTAGACTGTGGCGATGTTTGTACATCTCGGTGAATATACTCAAAGCCTCTGAACCTTGGATAGGTGAACGTTGTGATATGTGAACTCTATCTCAATAAAGCTGCAAAGAAACAAGGGAGGTAGGAAGGTATGTGATAAATATAAGTAACTTAGACATATTCCATTAGAAGTTATTCCAAACTTCAGCAGTATAAAGGGATGAGACTCATTTCCCTAGAGAATTCACAGCGTGGAAAATACCATTCTCAGGCAATGCTGGAAAAAGGAGTTATTTCTAATAAAGCCCAAAGAGTTGAATTCTGTTAAAAAGATTAGAGAGGGAAACACAAAACATACTCTCAATTCAAGAGAATTACAGACTCTCGGAAAAGGTGCTCAGAAGACCATATGATCCTTCAGATATAATCTCTTATTTAATGGATGAAGAAGCAGTCCAAAACAGCACGAAAGGTTTTAAAATGGAAAATGTGTCTTTCCTAACTCAGTTCATCAAGTCACTTTCCCTAAAGTAATTGCTGTTTCCAGTTTCTTGTGTATCCTTCCATAAATGTTCTGGTGGCATGTGAGGTCATATAGGCACACACCTCCCCTGTTCCAACTAGGCCAAAAGGAGGAAAAATGCACATTAATTTTAAGGAAGGGTTTCCTTACCATAAGAGCAAGTCCTCAGAGTTGCTCTAACATTTCTATATGGAGAAAGCACTTCTTTTATTATTTAAGCATGCTGAGAAACAGGGGCAGCAAGTGTCAGAGTCTAATAAGTTTATGCCCCAGATCAGGACTGAATCTCAGTGACACTCACACAGCTCACTGAACCAAAAGCATACAAAGATGGAGAAACAGATCCACTGTCCAGTTTGGACCCTCGGCATCGCGTTCCATGCTTTTCCTTAGACAAACACCAGCAGCTGGGCAACGCAAGTACATTGCTGTCCCTCTGATCTTGGGTCTATGCGGGAGCTCACCAACTGCACGACTGGGGCAGGAGGTGGTAGTGGTACGTGGTAGGATGACGGCTGATGCAGAAGGATGGAAACTTACACTGGCAGGAAGAAAAGTGAAACACTGGCATGGTGCGTGGGGAAGGCAGCTGATTCTGTATGTTGAGGCTAAGTGGTGATGGTGTTATCGGGGAAATCGCAGGCAACGTGATTCTTGGGTGTGTTCGCGGGGAAAAGGCAACATCGTCGCAAGGCTCAGCCTGAAGTTTGGCTTCTAAACAACTACCACATAAAATCTCGGCCTAGCAGGTAACATGCCACTTTAGTACAGTAAAAAGGCTACTGCCTTGAAATATGGCAGCAAACTATGAGGAACACAGCCCAGGCTGCAGCGTCCCCTTGAAGATTGTTCACACTCTGAAGTATTTTTAGTTGAGGTAATTGTAGACAGTGGACAAAGCACTACTGCCCTCAAAATAAGACGGCTCCCAAAACGAAAGGTCAGCAGATGCCGCCTCTGTAAGTCAAGCTGCAAGAAGGATGGGATTAGCTGTTTACAGGACAGCTTTCCAGAAGTAACCCATCTTGCAGAGTGACTTGGAGTGACCTTATGGAGATTAAAGCGCCTGGACTGAGTAAGTCACTGGCCAGCAGCTGACGTCAACGGGAGCCAGCCCAATACTTGGGAGACCCTTGTGGTAATGAGTATGAACGGCGCAGTGGTGGTCCGCGTGAATATTTGAAAAGGGAAAATGGTCCAACGAGCATCTGTCAGTATGTCACTGGGAGGTCTGAAAGGCACTCTAGTTCCTGATGGTTGATCCCGACCCTTTACATTGAAAGAGCCTTAAAAAAATGGAGGCCAGGCCATCGGCTCACTGGAACTCTGTAACCGTGATGCGTAAGAAGATCCAACATCTGTTCTGTGCTCACCGAGTAACCTTCTGATCTCATTCGCCAGGAACAGATTGCATTGGGACAAAGACTGGTTCCACTCCTTGGACCCTGAGAGCTCCTTTTTAGAAATAAACTGGAATTCAGACATAAATATCAGTCTCTTGTGAGTTTGGTTACTAATTTCTGATGACCTGAATAATCCTAGATGTCTTCAGGAAACATGTTCTTGAACTTCGACCTACCATTATTTCATCCAACATTTATTAAGCACCTACTCTATACCACGCACCATGGTAGGAACAGGAAGCTCCTCGGGGAGCTTCCACACTCCAGAGCTGACCAGGCCTGCCCAGTGGCTAAATGTCACTCTTGTTATGGCTGAGCCTGGAGGGGGCAGTGAGCCTTCTCCACCGTCACAGAATCAGTACTTTATAGTTTACTCATGGGATCAGAAAATCAACTCATCCTAGATCTGTGAGGAAGGTCAGACATCATTATACCTGCTGGTGCTCAGTCCTGCCTGCACATAATCACAGGAAGAAGCTTTTTAAAAATTCCGATGTCTGGGCCAACCCCCAGAGACATTCACCGAGTTGGTCTGCAGAATGCCAGGCATCAGTAATTCTAAAATTTGCCCAAGTTACTCAAAGGTGAAGGCAGGGCCGAGAATCCCTGACCTCGTCCAACTCCTGTTACCTCCAGGCAGGTAAGCTGAGACTCTGAACTGAAGAGCTGTGCCCAAAGCAAGACTCACTAGGTGTAATGCTCAGGTGAGCTCAGTGACTTATCATGCACTGGGCCAGACTACGCTTTGGCTCAGGCAATGTCTCCTAAACGTAGTCATTTGCATAATATCTTCATAATATTTGCTATAGACACATGCATCTTTACGTATTTAATATGTCTCCTTTAAAACTAATGACTTAATGATTGAACTTCAATACTTATTTTAGCCTTGCTCTCTGCAATAAAATGTGTGAAATATGCCTAGAAATTAACAATAGTTAAAATGCAACAGATTTAGCAGGAAGCCACTAGTTCAAGCTGCCTATCACGCCTAGTGTGTGCCGCAAGGCCTGGGAGCTGACAGCGGTGGGGAGCTTGGGAAGGTCTGGGCCAGGTGTTGCACACCTTTGTGTGCCTCTCCTGTGGGACTGAAGAAACTGCAGGTGACCAGAGGTACTAGGTAGCAACTGATCCTCATGGGGTCTGTCAGTCCCGGCAAGTACTCAGATTGGGAGGAATGATTTACGACAAGGTTGGAGCGAGGTAGGAAGGAGTAACGTCAGAAAGATTTATTTTACCTCTTCTGGAAAGGCCACAGGTCACTCCTATGACCAACGGACTCTTAAAATGAAGCTACCTATCCATCACCTGGAATCTGCTGATGGAAACATGATGAAATTGATCTACAAGGAGGGGAAAATACCATCACAGCATGCTCACCAAGTAACAGCCCAGGGACATCCTTTAGTCCGGCTCATAACAATTCAGGATCTTGAATTTACCATTCCACTCAGCAAGACATTTTCTTTCTTGAATAAGCTCACTGGCCTCGATAGCTTGTTTAACATGTGCTAAATCAAAATGCAATATTCCAAGAGAAAGTAAAGAAAGCTCTGCTTCAGGAAGAGCCAGTTCTCTGAGATCTGACCAGCGAATTCTTCATAATCTGGGCTCTGATGAGGAAGGTTCCCAGTTTTCAAATTTGAGAAAAACATAGTGAAAAGAAGGGAGCACACCCTCACACGGAATGAAATGACCCAGGGTCCTAACTAACCCCGCTTCCCAAAGATGACCAAGACTTTATTTACATGCGTGTCTCCCTCTCTCTTAAAATTTAGCAGATGTTTCAATGGCCCAGGGGGAAAGGATGGGCTCTGGTTCAAGTGCACAAGACCACACAGACAATGTGTGTGCCATTGTTGTAACAGAGAAAACCGGATACATCTTGGTCTGAGTAAAAAACTACGTCCATGAGTACAAGAATGGATAAATAAACCGCAAAGAGCTATACGGTGAGATGTATATAGCAGTGAGAATGATGAATGTGTCAATGTGGATAAACCTCAAAAGAAAAGTTGATGGGGCACCTGGGTGGCTCAGTCGGTTAAGCGTCTGACTCTTGATTTTGGCTCAGGTCATTGATCTCAGCATCATGAGATCAAGCCCCATGTCGGGCTCCCTGCTCAGTGGGGAGTCTGCTGGAGATTCTCTCTCTCCCTCTGTTCCTTCCTACATCTCTCTAAAAAAAAAGTTGATGAAAAACAACAAAAAGTAATCATATATACAGAGTCATACTATTTTGGTATAGTTTGGTAAAATATAAAATAATGGTGCATATTGTTCATGGATACACACATAAAATGAAAGTCTAAAACACCAGACAGTAAGATACACATCAATTTCAGGGACACAGTTGCTACTGCAATAAAGGCAGGAGATAAAGAACTATTATTATTATTACTATTACCATTTTTTTTTTAAAGATTTACTTATTTATTTGACAGAGAGAGAGATCACAAGTAGGTAGAGAGGCAGGCAGAGAGAGAGGGGGAAGCAGGCTCCCTACAGAGCAGAGAGCCCGATGCGGGGCTCAATCCCAGGACCCTGAGATCATGACCTGAGCTGAAGGCAGAGGCTTTAACCCACTGAGCCACCCAGGCGCCCCTACTATTACTATTATTAATTGCAATGATTTTTAAAGCTCTAAACCAAATATGGGGAAATGATAGTTGTGAAATCAAGATGGTGAGTCATCGATATTTGTTAAATGATTTCCCGGACTTTTTTGTCAGCTCGAAACTTCATAGTCAAAAAAACATTGCTTGAGCTATTGAAGCTCTGAATTAAATGCACATATTGAATCCATTTGGCGGAAACATTTGCTTGCGGCAGAAAGGCCTGTATGGTCCATATTGAGGGATGAATGTAAAACTCAACTTTCGCCAGGTGGGCTGACACATGTAATACTGGCAGAAAGGATCTGCCGCAGAGTTAAGGAAGTAACATTTAATTCACAAAATTTCATACATTTAAAAAAGCGAATTGAGAGTTTCCCTTAATGGGACAGATTTGCTTTTGAAAAACACATGGCAGAACATTTTTTTAAAATTTTCTTTCTTTCTTGAATTTCCTTAAAAAATGACAAAAGTAACATACAATCATTTGCATGATCTAAGCAATAGAGAGACAGTTAAAAAATTGGCAAACTCCCATCTCTTGTTCCAATTCCACCTCCATCCCACAAGTTAAACAAGGCCAACGATTTGAGATGTAGCCCTTTACCCTATTCTCTGTAAAATCTTACGAAGTTTACAAAATTTTACAAAATTGTTTTCAAATTTTTTCCAACCAATTTGATTTTTACATTTGAAGATAATTTATTGTTACCATTGCGAACACAACTCATACTCATTTTAGAGAAATACAGAATGTTCCCATGAGTCAAAACAAGGTAAACTAAAAGCATTTAAATGAATGTGCATTGTAATTTGCTGTTTGAAAAAAGCCTGATACCCATTTAAATCCTGAATCAAAGGTTCAGGATAAACTGCACAAGCCAGCTCGCAGATGGCCGGCTTTGTTCATTTGCAACAGTCACTTGCCACGAGAGGACGTTAATGACCCCAGGTGAGTCACCCAGAATGGTTTCCACTTGAGGCAGGGTGTAATTTGGGTTGGTCAATCACTGATCGCACCTGAAGTTCAAGGCGGGGCACACCTCTGTCCCCCCAACGTGTAGCAGGAAGTGTGGTCGGGGACATGACGCCCCACTCCCTTCCCCAGGCTGCTTGCTGGCCATGGCTCATGGCGTCCCGCTTCACCCCCCGCCACCCTGTCCTTCCTTTCTCCTCTGTCCTACTCTCCACCACCTCCCTCACCCCACTTGTGAAGTGGGAAAGTCCAACTGGCAAAGTGTCCATGTCACTCACCTCTAGGGTAACTGGAGCCCTTCAGCTGTTTGGGTCCCTGTTTGGAAGGACATCTCAGCGCTGCCTGGGGCTCCTGCAGCAGCCAACTTCCCACGAAGCTTCATCTGTCAGAGCAAGAGGCTGACTTAGGTTGCCTTACAAGGACTTTGCAAGAGCACTTAAAATAAGTTATGTTAGGTGCTGAGAGAAATCTCTCCAGAGTTGCCCCTGTCCCTTTCTGAGATCTCTGGTTCAAAAAACTTGCCCCCATCACAGTTTGGGGACTCCATCAGGTAGCCCTGGAAACCATGTGGGAGGAAAAGCTGCAAGGAAAAGCCTCAAAGGCAGAGTTATCTCTCCAAGAAGAGGAAGGCCCAGAGGCAGGCGCAGGACAGATTTAGGAAACCAAAGAGCAGGGACATTTTAGGCAAGAACTATCGCTAACCTTTCCTAAGTGTTTCTGAGATTGGGGGTGGGACCGGTCTGGGTGACTGGGTGCTCCTTTGTTTCTCTCTCCTTCCTTCCTTCCTTCGTGCCTTTCTCCCTTTCTTTTGTACCTCAACTCAACCTTAAATGCTATTCTCCAAAACAGGTTATTGGGAAATAGCATCACCAGCATTACCCCAAATTATTTGGATAGGCCCTCCTGAGACAGTTGCTGGTGGAAAAAATTAACAACTGTCACAGAAGGTACAACACCAAGAGTGAGCCCTCACGTATATTATGGAATTGGGGTAAGATGATGCATCAGTGTAGGTTTGTCGAATGTAACTAATATACCATTCTACTGGGGGACGCTGATAGTTGGGGAGGGTGTGTGTGGCGGGGCAGGGAGGGAGGGAGTGTGACAACTCTATAACTTTCTGCTCAGTTTTGCAGTGAACCTGGTATTGCTCTTAAAAAATAAAATCTAGTAAAGAATCTCTTTTAAAGGCAACAGACGCTGCCAGGACGTAGAGACCCTCTCTGTACCCACCCGTATAAGGCAGCTGTTAGGCACACAAAGACAGAAGGGGAAAGAAACAAGAACTTTACAGATAGTCCCTAGGGTCTAATATCAGCAGGCACCTTACTCATGTGGGGACAAGGAGCCTTGGACGGAGGACACATTCCCTTGCTCAGTGCCAAGAACCTTTGGCATTATCATTTTACACAGGGAGATGCAAGTCTTCATAATCCAAGGCTTGGGCTCCCTCTCCTTGGTCCCTAGGGGGGTAGAAATCTGAGGACAGAATGAGCCTGCTGGGCCCGTCCTCTCAACGCTGCAAATCTGGCGGAGACATGAGGTCCAAGCTGTAAATCCCACCAGGGCTGTTCTCAGAAACCAAGTGATGGGATTATCTGACCTCAACTGATCGACCAGACCCTGGGCTTCTCTCCTGACCCTGACCAAGGAAATGTTATTATCAATCCAATGTTATTCATCAGATCTTAATACAAATCATGTATCATTACGAACTCAACATTTGTGGAGTCCGTCCTAGGTACCAGTCAACATTTGTTGAGTGTGTCACATCAATCTCTCACTTGTTCCTTATGTTCCTAGCTACGAAGGAAGTACTACTCTTGGTGCCATTTTACTGGTAATACAACTGAGGTTGAGGGAGGGTTAATAATTTTCTAAACCCACAGTTTTAGCAAGTTTTGCAGCCAAGAAAACCACTCAAGTCTGTTGCACACCAAAGCACACGCTCTTGCCTCCTAGGTCCTGCTCTCCAGGTCTCAGTAATATGTGGGCATGAGCAAAAGAGCCCTTTGGGTTTTATGGGTGGTTGCAAGCTGTTTCACAGTGCCCAGACCTGAAATGATCGAAGACCCTTTGTCTTTTACCTCTACACGGCTCTCCAGATCCTTCTGTGCCCTTGTGTGTCCTGCCATACCCCGTACAGTAGCCACCTGGACAATTACTTTTCTCAGACTTGTCAGGCTTCCCTATATCATCTCCATGTGGTTCCACCAGCTGGGGATGCACGTTCTCTATTCTCTGTCTGGCAAAGCCTCCTTTCAAGAATAAATGCCCATGTTGGGGTGCCTTGGCTGGCTCAGTCCACGGAACATGCGATTCTTAATCTCGAGGTCATGAGTTCAAGCCCCATGTTGGGTATGGAGCCTACTTAAAAATTTAATTTAATTTAATTCAATTTAAAAAAATTTTTAAAAAGAATAAATGCTAGTGTTGTGTCCCCTCCTCAGAGAAACCTTCCCTAGCCTTGAGGGAATTTACTTTTCCTCCCTGTACTGTGATCTCCACATTGTGTCACCCTCAAATCTAGCCTCTAGCATATTGCTCTTCACTATCTATGTCCATGCCCGTCTTTTCCACTGGACGCTGTGCAGGCAAAAGATGTTCATCTCTTGCCTTATCTTACTCATCTTCATAGTGAGTTCATAGTGAGTATTATTGTATCCAATAATACTGTGAACTAATACTAATAATACTATGAACATAGTGAGTTCATAGTGAGTATTATTGTATCCAATAATACTGTGAACTAATACTAATAATACTATGAACATAGTGAGTTCATAGTGAGTTAGTATTATTGTACCCAATGCACGGTGAGTGGCCTTTACAGTAAGCACTAGTGCTATTGTAGCAAGTGCATGCTGGGTACTTAAAATACTTGTAGTGTAAGTGAATGCTAAACGTGAGTTAAATTGAGAAAAAAAGCGAGTTTAATTAGAAAACATAATTAGGACTTTATTATTTTTTTAATTTTATTTATTTATTTGACAGAGAGAAAGAGATCACAAGCAGGCAGAGAGGCAGGCAGAAGGAGAGGGGGAAGCAGCCTCCCTGCCGAGCAGAGAGCCCGATGCGGGGCTCGATCCCAGGACCCTGAGATCATGACCTGAGCCGAAGGCAGAGGCTTTAACCCACTGAGCCACCCAGGCGCCCCCATAATTAGGACTTTAAAGGTCACTGTTTTTCATTTGCATATGTAGACACTTAGGCTCACAATGATTGGGTTGAAGTCATATTACCCAAATCACAAAAGAATTAAAGGTAAAAGCTAAATCAGAACCAGTGTCAGTCCACTGAGCAAACCCTCAGTCTTAGCTAATAACCTACTAGTTGCATATTTTGTTTTTATGAAAAGTAGTCCAAGATGGAAAGTATGTACTGAAAACTGGACTTATTTGATGACATACAGGATCTAACAGGAAGATTTTCTTTTAAAGATTTTATTTATTTGTCAGAGAGTGAGAGCGTGTGCACAAGCAGGGGGAGCAGCAGGCAGAGGGAGAAGCAGGCTCCCCACTGAGCAGGGAGCCTGACACGGGGCTTGATCCCAGGACCCTGTGATCATGACCTGAGCCGAAGGCAGACACTCAACCGACTGAGCCACCCAGGAGTCCCATGGGAAGATTTTTTACTCAGAAAGATTCAAGGAGATTTTCCTCATCTATCGACTTCTAAGGGTCAAACCTCCTTCCTGAGACCTCTCAAAAAGAGGGGAAATTGCTTCTTCTGGAAATCAGTAGCCACCAACTAGAAAAAAGTTTTCTTGTAACTGTGTGCCAAATAATAATCCTTCATCGTGTGCCTCCATGCTGTTAGGGGTAACTTCGAGTTCATTCCAAACTGGGTTCGTCATCAGAGAGACCACATGTGCTTACATCAGGACACCTTGGTTGTCCTTGTCCTTGTCCTTGGTTGCCTGGCCTAGAAGCCATCTCTAATATAAGTCCTGGAAGGTGAGAGGCCCTCTTATGTTAGAGGCTGGACAACGCTTTGGAGATGTAACTGGGGCAGCAGGGAGTACTTAGGGAACTCAGCTGCCAAACTGGCCCCCAACTCACTTCAATCCATCAGTCAATTAATCAGATGATTAGGACCAGTCCTAGCATGTGCCTGTGTCTAAGCGCAGGCTGTGCCCAGGCACTGCCCTCTCCGAGAGGGACCGTGGAGTGGTAAAAAGGGGCTAAGCCAAGAGTATGGACTCTACGACTTCATCCTCCGTCTCCTCTTCCCACCCTCATCTGTCACACATTATTATTACTGCGATGGTGAACTCTGGCCACCACACCAGGTCACTGTCAGACTTGACATTTCAGGTTGAGTGGCGAGAACAACTAGGTCGTGTGCTAAGAAATACTCGGCCCAGCTTCTCCGTTGCTGTGCAAAAATAAAGCCTGGCTATGAGTTCGGCTTGACTCTTGAGTCACGTGACAGTGGTTAGCGTAGGGGTGTTCCCTGCACCTGTGCTCAGGGGTGGACTGCCCTCGGTAGCGGTCAAGCTTAGCAGCAGAGGGGGTTTGGAAATAGGTGTGGGCTGAGAATTCTTACTGGGAAATATCACTGCTAAAGCACTTGCTTTTTATTATTTAGAAAAAATTTGACCTCCCTGGTAGAGGGACCTGAGACGTGCCTTGGTTTCACTGGAGGAATACCTCCAGAGTGCTTCATCCACTTCCCTATTTGACCTAATAGTCGCTATCTCTATCATTTTATTTTATTTTATTTTAAGACTTATTTATTTATTTTAGAGAGAGAGAAAGAGAAAGAGAGCATGAGTGGTAGGGCAGCGGGAAGGGGCAGAGGGAGAGAGAGAGAATCCTTAAGCAGACTCCCCACTGCACTTCCAATGCAGAGCTCGATCTCATGACCCGGAGATCATGACCTGAGCCAAAATCAAGAGTCAGCCATTCGACCTACTGAGTCACCCACGCACCCTCTTCACCGTTTTATAAACCTAAATAGTAACACTGGAAAGAAGCATAACACGGAAAGAGTTAATTATGTTCAGGCATTTCAAAGACTTCAGAGCAGTTTATGTTTCTTATATTTTCACCAAAAGCTGAAACAGACCTAGTTTCAACTACTGTTGTTTGGAGGGGGGAGAGGTTTCATGGAAGTTCACTATTTTAATAAAGTCCTTGATTACATTCTTTATTAGACCTGATATTCCTGAAAACTGATCTTACTACATTATTGCTTCTATGAATGGACAGTCTCCTCAATACGCTAATAGGGATTACTCTGAATGATTGTAGCACAGGCTTCTCCATGAGAGAATGCAAGAGAAGGGCCAGACGAGTGCCCTGGGATTATTACAACAATAAACTCAGCAGCGGGGAAGGTAAAATAGTGTCCTGCTAACATGATGGAATGCTTCATCCACATTCCAAAAGCTTAAAAGAGGTGCCAGCTTTGGAATCCTACAGCAGTATGGGCAGGGACTGGTCACACGGCATTCCTACTGCTGCTCGGTGGGGGGTAAATTTAATATACAGTGACTTCCGGCTTCCCACCTGCTGAGCCACGCTGTAGGAATTGCCTGAATGTATTGAGCGGCTTCCAAAAGTTCCAAACATTTTATATATGAGATCTCTCACAAGTATGGGTTTCCTCTAAAAAGGAAGTTAAGTGCTCTGTTCTTACTTCTTTGAATGAATAGTAACACAGATTTGAAGGGAGCTGGCTTCAGCAAGAACTAATATTTAGGAAATGAAGGCGTTCTTTTGTCCATTCTGGCTCTGCTACAAAATTGCTCTTGGACCAGAAGGGAGTCACTCAGTTACTCGATGAGCATTCATTCATCAATTTGAGTGTCTAGTAGTCAACGGATCTAGAAGTCACAGAAAGTGAGATAGTCATGGAATCTACCTTATGGAGAGAACAGTCTAGCACCTGATTGCCTTGTTATGGGCTAGATGCTGCAGGAGAGACACAGTCGTCTTATAAAAATCCCCTTTTTAAAGGAATCCCCATGATCGCCCACATGCCAAGCTCCTTCCTGCCTCAAGGCCTTTGCTCGTACTGATCCTTCTGCCTCGTGCTCTTTTTCTGACCGGACAGATTTCAACTCAAATGCCTTCTCCTCACAGAAACCTTCCCCGAGCATCTCATCTAACGGTATCCCTCTCTTATTCCCTTCACTGTATCATCGCTTCATTTTCTTCACTCTTTGAAATGACTGCATTAGTCTGCGGGCCTCTTGATTCTGTTTCACGTGCTTGAAGATAGCTCCATGGCAACCGGATCTCATTAGTATCCTCAGAACCCAAAGAGCACCTGGAACGTAGTGAGCGCTCAACACACATTTGTTGATGGCGGGGTCAGTACAGTATTCCACAGAGAAGACTAGAAGAGACAAAGTTTTGTGCAATGTAAGGGGAATGAGTACGGTCAACTGGGTTGATCAGCAAATGCTACCTGCGAAATTTAGATAGAACCTAGATCATGATGAACAAAGAAAATCTGAATGTGGCTGGGGCCATGTGAGGGTGGACCCGAGGGGCATGAGCAAAGGACCTGGAAGCAGGAAGGGGTTGTTAGGGTGGCCAAACGCAAGAGTTCATGGAAGCAAGCAGTGAGCCTGAAAAGGCAGGCTGGACCAGCCTGTGGACAGGCTCCAATGCCGGCGGCAGAAAATATTCTCCAAGAGGAGAAAGGACTCAAGAATATTTGGCTGCATCCCTACTGAATAAAACCCCTAGTTTGTTGTTGATTTGAAGGAAGGTCCATCGACATTTCTTAGAAAATGCCATACAGTATTTCTTTCAAGTTTCTATTTTTAATTCCAGTTAGTTAACACAGTGCTATGTTAGTTTCAGGTGTACAATAAAGTGATTCAACACTTCCATACATCACCCTGCATTCATCTCCGCAAGCGCACTCAATTCCCATTCCCCCAACTCCCCTCCTCTCTCGTAACCATCAGTTTGTTCTCTAATTAAGAGTCTGTTTTCCTGCTTTGTCTGTCTCTCTCTCTCTTATTTTCCCCTTTACTTCTTTCTTTTGTTTCTTAAATTCCACAAGAGTAAAATCATAGGGTATTTGTCTTTCTCTGACTTATTTTGCTTGGCATTATACTCTCTAGCTCCATCCATGTCATTGCAAATGGCAAGATTTCATCTTTTTTTTAGGACTGAAGAATAGTCCATTGTATCGATATACGACATCTTCTCTATCCATTCATCAGTTGATGGACACTTGGGCTGCTTCCGTATCTTGGCTATTATAAATTATAAATAATGCCACATGTATCCCTTTGAATTAGTGTTCTTGTATTCTTTGGGTAAATACTGAGGAGCACGATTGCTGGTCATAAGGTAGTTCTATTTTAAAATTTTTGAGGAACCTCCATACTCTTCTCCACTTTGGCTGCTCCAGTTTAATGGCATCCCCTACTTAGAATGTAAGTAAGTCAATGAGAAGCTCTAGAGGAAGAATAAATAAATCCATTCATAGCCAACCTCTCCAGGGCTCTCCCAAACCTGACATGGTGTGAAAAGTGCTGGGGAACTGAGTTGGGCACAGCGAGAGGGTCCAAAGTGCTCCCCCCACCCCCAGGAGATGGTGTGGAAGGCACTCACAGCATGTTGAAGATGAGACTCAGTGTACAAGGACCATAAATCTATTGGCAGCTCAGGGACTTAATAAGAAATAGATTACCAAGGAGCCTCACATTTATGAGGACTGACTTTGCCATTTAAGACAGTTTAAAGTAGACTAAAAAAGGACTATTAAAAGCCTTCATTCTTGCAAAACCATTTTGGGATAGCAGAAGGGAATTTGATTAAAATTTTACGAGTGAAAAGATACCGTTTCCTTGCCCCTTTCTTCTTTAAAAACATAAAAGAAAAAAAAAATCTCTTTTTACAGCCAAAGGGGTCTGAAAAAGGGTCTGTGTGCATGCGAAGGGAGAATGACACTGCAAAACTTAAAAAAAGAACCTGATGCTGTCTGAAAGCAAACGCATAACACTTGAAGCTTCCTTGACACAGATCAGCTTCTGTTTGCGGCTCAGCGAACCATATGCTATACTCACTCACTCCTCAAGGATCATCCGCTCCTTTCCAAGTATTAAGATGTCAGCGAAAATCTACCTTCTGGGGAAATTTAATCTGCTGGAGAAGAGCTGCTGACGCTCATAAAAATAGCTGTCAGACATTATGACTCCTCCGGGACACGTCGTATGATGAAGAAGGGGTCATGGAGCCCAGGGTGGAAAAGCAAAGCTATTCAGGATCCTCAAAGATCAGGCAGGCCAGAAACTCCTGACCCAGGGTCCAAAAGCCCCAGGAGGCACTAGGGTATCTAGAAATTCCCTGAAATTGAACGAAAACTTTCATGCCTTTGTGGGATTTGGGGCCGGGGGGTAAATTTTCATCAAATTCCCAGAAGTCGCGACCAAAAAATGACTATGAACCATCAAGTCAGGACAACATTTCTGTGGGTATTTAGTGCGCTCTCAAAAATTGGTTTTCACTGCGCAAGAACTACTTGATTACATAAATCTTACAAGAAATTTAGAAATTATAGATAAGTCTGAAGCCTCTTCCACACCTGCCTTCTATCTGTTCCCCCTACTGTTGCCCCCTACAGAGATGATGGTCGTTCTGTGCAATTTCATGATTTTGCAGTCCCGGAGAAAATTTAGAGCACTTGGGTGTGATTTTCCAAACTTAAATGGTACCATGTTTTATACATATTTCTGCAACTTGCCTCTGCATTCCACAATGTCTCAGGGAGAGCTCCACGTGTGTACATTTGGAGCCTCCTCTTCCTTTTTACCTGCTGCATAGTATTCCACAGGAAGGCTGTGCTACTCAGTCTGCTTAGCCATTTCTTTATTGATAAACATTTTGGTTGTTTCCAGTTGCCCTTCATTGCCAACGATAACACTATGAATATCCTCGTATGTGTCTGTTTCGGCCCTGGTACAAGCGTTTCTCTAGCAGAGAGGCTAAGAGGGGAAATTGCTTGGTCATGTGATAGGCTTACTTTGAATTTTAAATTAATCTGCCAAACTCTGCTCTAGTTGGAGATGCTGCCTCGGTTTACCTTCTGCTAGTCATATAACAGACTAGAGTCTCATATAACAGAGAGTATCTGTTTCTCATATCCAACTGCCACACTAGATAATCAACCTTTTAAGTTGTTGCCAATCTGAAAGATAAAAAGTATATCTCATTTTATTTCCATGTGTATTTCCCTCGTTGTGAGGTTGAATATCTTTCCATATGTTTATTGACTTTCTGTATTCCCTTTCCAGTGAACTGCCTGTTTGAAGAGAAGGGCTTCTTACACTTTACCTCACATCAGAATCATCCTGAAGGCTGAAAACCCGATTGTGGGGCCCCAATCCCCAGAGTTTCTGATTCAGTGAGTGAATGTGAATATGCATGTCTGACATGGTCCCAGGGGAGGCTCATCCTGCTGGGTTCGGGACCAGATTTTATTTTTTATTTTTTTAAAGATTTTATTTATTTATTTGAGAGAAAGACAGCACAAGCAGGCGGAGCGTCAGGCAGAGGCAGAGGGAGAAGCAGGCTCCGCACTGAGCA
This sequence comes from Potos flavus, assembly GCA_028534135.1. Taxonomy (NCBI): domain Eukaryota; kingdom Metazoa; phylum Chordata; class Mammalia; order Carnivora; family Procyonidae; genus Potos; species Potos flavus. The sequence goes on from CM052891.1 coordinate 48,200,767, forward strand.
AAGAGCCTGACATGGGGCTCGATTCCAGGACCCCGGGATCATGACCTGAGCCAAAGGCAGACCTGAACCATCTGAGCCACCCAGGCGCCCCTAGCAATACCAGATTTTGAAGCTACTACACTAGAGAAATCTCCTGGTTCCTGTTCCTCTCTACTGTTCCATCTCAGTGATTCACAGCTCTGGTTGCACAGTGGAATCATCTGGACAGCTTTATAAAAGTACCAGTGCCTGAGCCCCACCCAGATTAATTAGGACGGAATGACTTCCCTGTCTGTATTTTTAATTTTATTTCTTATTTGTATTTTTTTTTTAAGTTACCAGGTGAGTCTGAGGTTCAGCCTGGATTGACAACTTTTGTCAGCGGATACTAGTACTTTGAAGGAGGGCAAAATCCTTCATCCCATTCCCCGACCTTAGACCATATATCATAGTTACACAGTGCTTTGCTAGGGACCATCTCAAATGCTCTCGCCCTGTGTTTTACCCTTTGGGTAAGTTCTTTCACTCATATTTGTTCAAAATGTTGCTTGTTTGTTCTCTTCAGGGCCAACCCAGGGTGGTAGAGATTCAGATCCGAGTTCTTATCTCAATTTTGCAGTTCACCGTCTACCTAATGCTTAGAGTAGTACTAAGCTTCTGTTTGCTCATCAATGAAACGGGCTTCCTTAGAGCTACCTGAAAGGTTCACATGAATAAAATGAGGTGTGTTAGGTGCCGGGACGGTGCCCAGCACAGTAAGAACTCAACAAAACCACACGCGGATTCCTTCCCACTTTGTGACTTATTTAGAGATAAAAAATCTGGTCTCCAGCTTCCCACCTCCCAGACGGAACAATCCTACGTCCATGCGTCTTGTAGAGCAATTACAAGTCATTCTCAGGGCTCCAAACAAAACCCTCATGCCACTAAAGCTTGCTTCAATTTTATATAATCGGGTATGGATTTACTTAGCAATAAAGGCTTCGATAAAAATATTTTTGGTACCGAATGATCAAGGACAACCAATCCGTCGATATTATTGTTAGTTACATGCCAGGCACTGAAGGAGTTCAAAGGTTAGTAAGGCCCCAGTCCCATCTTCGAGAACTGGTAACGGGTTTAGGGAGACTTGAAACTTAAATTCAGCCGACAGAATCAGGTGGGGATGCTGAGGGACAGTGAACTCTTCTAAGTAGTTCCAACAGAGAAAGGAGAAAACGGTCAGGGAAACTTTTAAGGATGTTGAAGGAAAAGCAGCCTGCAGGTATAGAGGAAAAGAGTGTTTCTCATAAGGAATGTGGAGTAAGTGAGAGCAAGATCATTGAAGGTGCTTGCAGGAACAATGAGTAGACCTGACTCATTCCTGAAGGGGTGCTGAGAAGCAGGGCCGAGGAGACAGAGCCTGGGGGAGCTGGTAGAGGACAGTAAAGACCAGGGACAAGTCTGGGTGTCACCTGATAGACTGGATTTTTAGCAGCAGTTGCTTTGTTTCACTGAAATTGAAGGGGAATATGATTTAACTGCATTTTTTTCATTTTATTATTTTCTTTTAAATAATTAAATTTAATTTTTTGTTGGGTATGACTGTATGGCACAAAACACAGAAGGTATTACAGCAAAAAGTCCCCTCCCATCCCCTGTCGCTCAGCCACCTGGTTTTGCCCTCTGGAGCAATCAGCGTTATCAGTTTTTTTTTATATCCTTCAAGAGAGCACCTATATAAATAATTACACATAATGAAAAATAAATTAGCACATACCGAATGATTGCAACGAGGGGGAACACAGGGCTCAGTTCCTGTGAGCCTCTGGTCACATTTGCATCAGTCGATCAATACATAATCTTGTTTTATGTGTCATTCCGTTTAAAAACACCTTATTTAATATACATTGTTGATTCACTAGCATTGAACTCATGGCCAACAGCACAACTCCTGCCTGAACGAAACTTAGCGAATATGAGTATCTTCTCCATGAGGCACCTCATGGCCTTCTTGCACTTTGGAACGCAAAACAGAATGTTATCATTACCCTTGGGCTTGAAACAATGATTTCACCAAGAAAAAGCACAGAAATGCAAAAAAATGGGACACCTAATAGACCAGGAAAAGGGCATTGCTTACAGTATGAGAGCTGAAGGCAGTGTCACCATGTTCTCCCTCAGCTGGGAACTTAAATTTTTCACCCTGCTCAGCATGTCCATGGTGACCACAAAAGTTCACGAGGGCTGATTTGGGGGTTACAAATACATTTGAACAACAAGGCAAGTTAGCAAATATGGAACCACCGAATAATGAGGATCGACTGCACAGATGGGACATTAGAAGATACAATTTTCCCCTATTTTCATGCAAATGATGAGAGCTATGGTAAGGTAAGTAAGTGGCGTGAGGAGAAGCAGTAAGAGAAGAGAAGCAGTAAGAAGCAGTCCCCACCCTGAGGCACAGAGATCCGGGGAGGGGACATCAGTGTTCACAGGTGGACCACCAGGAGGCTGGCTGCACCGCCAGGATGAGAGGATGAGGCAGCGGTGGTCCTCATGTCTCCATCCACCCAGATAGTTTGGCAACGAGTGGACCTTAGATGTCAAAGGGAGAGCAGTCTGACAAAGACCAGGATTGGTCTTGGGCAGAAGCAGCAGGCAGGGAAATGAAGGAGGGCACAGCTGTGAACTCAGAAGAAGTAGAGGGGTCCATGGTGGAGCAGAGGGATAGAGGGATGACCTTAGTAATCCAACTAATGTTTGTAAAAAAACAAAAACAAACAAACAAAAAAAGCCTTGAAGTTTAGACATTATTTGTCATGCAAAAACATTCAAAGCTTGGGCTGCTGAGAGGACAGGAGGAACCGTGTCTGAGCTGATACATGAATTCTGGGGCCATGGCAGCCCTGACTTAAGGAGGCAAAGTTCCCAGAGGCCATTTTAGGGGCTGTTGTTATTTTCAGTCAACCTAGCTCTGTGAAAGGGAGGGCATCTGGATTGGAAGTAAAATCTTAGAGTCTGGAGGATTTTAGAATAATGATTGGGTTTGATTCTAATCTAACACTGTCCTCTTCCTAGAGCACCTGCTAGGAGGGCTTTGCTTAAACACAGCTGGGAAGGAGTTAGCCTTCTGACTCTATCTCCCTGCTATACACAAAATGTTTATGTCTCCCACAAACTCTTATGTTGTAAGCTATCCACCATTTGGAGGTGGAGACTTTGAAAGGCAAGGAGGTCAAGAGAGTGGAGCCCTCATGAATGATTAGCGCCCTTCCAGAAGAGCCCCCAGAGGGCCCCTGTGCCACCATGTGAGGACAGAGGAAAAGATGGCTGTCTATCAAATGGGAAGCAGACTCTCACCAGACACTGAATCTGCCGTTGCCTTGATCTTGGGACTTCCCAGCTGCCAGAACTGGAAAAATAAATATCTGTGTTCTACCTGTCTATGGTATTTTGTTACAGCAGCCAAAACTGACTAAGACACTCCCTATAAGGGTGCCCAGGAATCCAAGGCTATGGTCAAGAACGAGACCAAGAGTCACCACGCTTATGAAGGTCTGAAAAAGTCACCATTTTGTTCTTGAGCACTGGTTGCTCTGCGCATCCCAACAATGCTCTGGCTTGGCTCATGACCGTGTTGCCCAGGATCTCCTAATTCCAAAGTCAGAAGAAGCTACCACGGGCCTTCTGCAAGAAACTCTTCTATGAACCATAACCGCACGTCCGAGGTAGAACGGAACACCTGTGACTGCCGATGGTATCAGACACGGAGCCTATTAACTGAGTGCCCGCACTCTTAAAATTCAGCCTTCTAGATCTTTCCAGCCAGTGTGGAGAAGCTTCATTGTCTGATACACTGTGGCTATGATCCCAGCATACCTTTTCCTGGGTGTGAATATTTACATTGGCGTAGGGCAGTGGTTCTCAGCTGGGGGCTATTTTGCCTCTCGCGGTGACATTTGACAACGCCTAGGGACATTTTTGATGATCCCCTCTCAGGAGAGGGGACATGCTCCTGGTATCTAGTGGGAAAAGGCCAGGGGTGCTGCCGAACACCCTACAACGTAGAGGTCTACTCCCACAACAAAAAATCACCTTGTCAGTGTGGAGGTGGGACACCCTGGAACAGGGATTTTATCCTGCTGTAGCATCTTGTTCAAAATGTATTTAAAGTATATTGAAATGTATTTCATTTGTTACTTCAAGTCCATCTGCTGACAGGCCATTATCCATCAAATTCATAATTGACAGCTTGTAGGACTTGACGTATAAAACCCAGACACAGGAATTAATTTGAGATCCGTACTTTTGGTTACCCTACAGCATTTCATTTTTGAGACTTGCACTGCTGACTCAATAGATTTCCTTATCTTATTCACTGTGTCTCAAAACTGTCATTTAACAGTGACGCCGACTGGAGCTCATTTGCTGTAATCTGCAATTTCATAGGCTGTTGATTCCTCCGGATCCTGCAGAGGTGAGAGACAGGACTGGCTCCCATCCTTGGGCATTTATCTCAGTGGTAAGCAAAAGGGTGACAAAGGTATACAGACATATATCTTCACTGATCACTTTAAGGGATGCATTAGTTGTGTGTATACAAGAAACAGTATTTTAAGGGATAAAAAAAAAAAAGAAGGAAAGAAAACTCTATTTTTCTTTCTTTATGAAACTCTAGAATTTAGAAATGATTTTCTGTGCCCTAAATGTGAGCTGGGTGGACATCTAATTATGCACCCTGGACACTAGACTATGAAGGCCTGAGAATCTCGTTAAATGCAGATTCTGATTCAGCATCTTGTGGCAGAGCCATAGATTCTGGATTTCCGACAAGTTCCCGGGTAATGCTGATGCTGCTGGCCTGTGGGCCATTTCTGAGTAGCACCAGGATGTAGAGGCTACGAGGCAGCCCTATGTTATAAACTGCTGCTATTTGAAAGCCACAGGTCATAATATCCGGTATTTAGAAATCACTTCTATTCCCTCACTTCCTTCATTATATAATGAAACAGAAATCTTTGGGCCTTTGCTCCACCGAGGGTCTAGAAAAAAGGAATGTTTGCATCAACCAAAAAGTAATAGAGCATGGATATATGTAGTAATCATTAGGTATCTATTTTGACTTGAAAGATGGTCTTTGCTCAAAATGAATGTCAAATATTTGCTTTAAAAGACAGAGCAGCATTTCTCAGCTGAACAATGAGAAGCCCACTGGATCAAGAATCAGTAAAACCAGGCACCAATCCTGCCAAGGGGTCTACCTTGGGAGTCAGGAAGCTCCCATAGCCCCGGTGTGAGAGGGAATGAGGTCCCTTTACATGCTGAGAGACCACGACTGTAAGAGGGGAAACTTTTATTACTATTAGTTAAACCATACGTACGTCTGGGATATGCTCTTTTGTAGGTATGTTTCATAATACTAACAATTATTTAAAAAGTTAAATGGTGTCACTGAAGTTAGAGATTGATATTCTATTTCTAGGTTAACTTATTTACAGAGAATGGGCAGCATGAATGGGTAGACCACAGGGGATTTTGAGGCCAGTAAAACTATTCTGTATGATATTCCAGTGGTAGATAAATGACATATGGCATTGTCAAAACCCAGAGAACTTACAGCACAAAGAGTGAACCTTAACGTATGCAAATTTTAAAAAATCTTTAGGAGGCCAGAGGATCCTAGTAAGGAATACAGACTCTAATAAGGGAATATAACGATATTACAAATGTATGAAACAATCACACTGAAGGGGGGAGGGGAGAAGAGGTGGGGACCTAAGTAACTTTAAGAATGAAGAGAATCTATAAGATTAAAAGCAAAAGGGCCTACGCATACATTCTGTACTCTAGTTGATGAAGTTGTTTCCCATGGGGGTACAGGGTAAGAAGTCCGATACTGCTCTACATATATACTGAACTTGAACAATTAAGTGAATGGCCAATGTTGGGATCCAGGTTTCTCACTCCTGGAGTGGGAGTTTACAGATAAGCAAAGGAAGGAGGCTTGAATGATCCATGTGGTAATAGATTAAAATTCACCAGGATTAACTCCTGTTTAGCTTAATAGACAGAGTTATGTATTGACATGTATATATACACAGGTGAAGAGCCACACATATATTTCTTTGCTCTGTCCACTGAAAAGGCCTAAAAGTAATGATACCCCACTAGCAACAAGCACACTTAAAGCCCAGATAGTGGTTTCTAATACCGTTAAAAGAAAATAGGGTTCCTTGAAGAGCTGAATGAAGGATAAGATAGGGAAATACAGAGGATGAGCCCAGAGTATCTTATAGTGTCAGAAAGCAAGGCAGTGCTAACACAAAACGAACAAAATACTCGCACATACAATAATAGGAGTATGTCAATGGGACATAGGAGCCAACTAAAACAGTTCCTAATGGCCAAAATTAGAATGATTTGAGCCACAAAATAAATAAAGTAGTATTGGATTATAACTCAAAGTATAAAATAAATATCCATGATGACATAAATACTCGGTGAAATTAATAAGTGGGGAGAAGAGATAAATTCCTCATGCAGAAGAATTCCAAGTAACTGATGTAGATACTTGGCCCTTGAGAAGGGGGAACATAACTCTCCACTCCCTGAGTGTGGGCCGTCTTAATAAATTCCTTTGGAAAAAATACAAGGTGGAAAGGAGGAAAAAAGAGTAACTTTAGAGAACCTGATAAATACAAAGTCTGCCAGGTGATCAAACTCAACATTAACAGGACGTTGCATTTTACCTCTGTGATCTCAAAATCCCAAACCAGTAACCCCAGTCCAATCACAAGGAAAACATCAGACAATAGAGGGCTATCCTATAAAGTACCAGAGCGGTATTCCTCGAACATGTCAAGGCTGGGATGCCTGGCTGGCTCAGTCAGTTGAGCATCTGCCTTCGGCTCAGGTCATGATCCCAGGGTCCTGGGATCGAGCTCTGTGTCTGGCTCCTTGCTCAGCAGGCAGTCTGCTTCTCCCTCTGCCTGCTGCTCCCCTTGCTCGTGCTCTCTCTCCCCCTCTCTCTCTCTGTGACAAATAAATAAAATCTTAAAAAACAAAAAACTGTCAAGGTCATCAAAAGCAAAGGATGCCTGACAAACTGTCACAGCCGAAAGGAGCATAAGGAGACATGGCAATTCAAGGTGGTGTGATGTCCTGGATGGGATCCTGGCACAGAAAGTGAATATTAGGAAAAAAAAACCAACAGGAAATATGGATAACCTATGGGCTTTACTTAATCATAATGTATCCATATTGCTTTATTAATTGTGTCAAATGTTTTATACTAACAACATAAGATGTTAATAACAGGGAAACTGGGCATGGGTATATGGGAACTCTGTGGACTATCTTCTCAGTTTTTCTGTAGATGTAAATCTCTTAAAAAAAATGAAATTTAAAAACAAATAAATAAATAAAAATGAAATAAAAAAAATAAAATGCTTAAAAAAGGAAAGAATAAAATGTGTCAGATTGAAAGCCAAAAAAGAAAAAGAAAAAAGAACGGTAAGCACTGCGGTCATAGAATAAACTGACAAATGGGCCCAATTTTCAATACATTTCTTCACATTCTTCCTGCAATCTATTAAGACAGGGTAGCGACAGAAGCAGGATCTCGCTAATGGTAAGCAACGAGGTGGCCGATCTTCAGTCCTTTGCCCCCAGATAAGAAAGCCGAGGCTGTACGGTGGTTCTGAAAGCCACAGAGGTATCTGTCAGAAGCTAGACTGAGTTTCTGACCATACGAGCATCGTACACATTCCGGTGGCTACAAAGAGGCTGCCAAGAGCCGGCTTATCTACCGCAGGGCCGGTGCTGAGGGAGTGTACTTGTAAATCCAGCACCTAGCATCTCAGCAAGTTTTATGATGATGTCAAGTTTCCATATTTTCAGCAGTTCTTTTGAAACAAATCCTTAAATAATCTCGTGAACACAGAAAGGAAAATGAGCGGCAGTTTTATTTTCTGTAACATGTATCTTTAACCAACAGGGGTGGTTATGTTTATTAGGCTTTTCTGATTTCTTCTAGGAAGGACCAGCGGGTGTGAGGACTAGGACGTGTTCCTTTAAGAGAACATCCCCAGGTGTTTGACAGAAATGGACAGAATGAACATTAAAAAAAAAAAGAATAAAACAAAAACCCATGAGGCAAAGAAATAAAATGGCAAAGGAGAAGTGAAATTTATGCTTTCCGACTGATCAAAATACAGGTAACCACTAGGTTGATATTTGGGTTTTTATCTCTTACATTATCAGTTCAGAAAAAGAACATTTTCAAAGTTCCTCTCATTTCGCTAAGTATATATCTTCAAACTCCTTCATATGAAAAAGTGTAACTCTATCACGCTCATTGCAAACATACGTTCTCTCGAAATACTTTGCCTCATTTAGGGAGTAAACTTTGCTGAGCTAGAGAGTTTGTGGCAAAAAGAAGACAGAATCAAGTAAAATGTTTTCAGATGCAGCAGCTGGCAATTTCTCTCCTATTCAGTTTCCACGCACGGTCGAAGCTGCCTGCCGCCATGAGCACGGCTTGCGGAGTGCTCTGAACGGGGAAGGGTGCTCGTGGGGGCTTTTCCCGCCGCTGCCTCTGCAACCCGGGGATGTCATCTGGGTTGGGGAGTAAGCCTCACCTCTTCTAAACAAAACTGTCTACTCTTCCAGGGCAGGGCGGCATAAAATATTCTTATCTCCTACAATCGCAACTGGGAACGACCGAGGATCCAATTATGAAGTCCCCTGGGAAATACAGAATGCTTTTTGGGCATTTAGAACAGGCATCTTTAGACTCGTTTTTAAAATTCATTCATCATTCCTTTAAAAAATGTATTAGCACCTGTAGGTACTGTTAGCACCTGCCAGGTACTGTTTTAAGTGCTGGAGGGAAAAAAGACAAAAAATACATATATATGCTCTCACGGAGATAAGAATACATATAAATGAACACATAAAATTTAGCTCGTATTTTAAAATATTGATCAGTATTCCATTCAAAATGAGCATTCATAATGTATTCATTTGTCTCCCACTGATGGGTATGTAGGCTTTTTCCTACTTTCTTTTCTTACAAACTTCGCTCCAATGAATTTTTTTTTTAAAGATTTTATTTATTTATTTGACAGAAAGAGAGAGATCACAAGTAGGTAGAGAGGCAAGCAGAGAGAGAGGGGGAAGCAGGCTCCCTGATGAGCAGAGAGCCCGATGTGGAGCTCGATCCCAGGACCCTGAGATCATGACCTGAGCCGAAGGCAGAGGCTTTAACCCACTGAGCCACCCAGGCGCCCCTCCAATGAATCTCGCGTGTGTATACTGGTGCACCTGTGGAACTAAGGGTACAAGTTAAATTTCTAGGAGTAGAACTGCGTGGCCAAAGATGTTAGTTGTTGATACATACTCCCTGATTGCCCCCCTGAAAGGTACTGCTTTGGTTTATACCCCCGAGCCGAGCTGAGACTCTCTCACCACAAGCATCTAGAAAAGGCAGAGAAAGGGCCACAGAGGACTAGAGCTGTACAAAAGATCAGAGAAGATTATCCAACCCCCTCAGCAAATAAAAATCCTATTTCTGGGGGAGCAGCCACTTTGTTTATTTCAAGGTTGCTATGTGACGAACGTGTCCCCAGCTCAAATTTACAAGTTCCAGATGAAGGTGACTGTCTTTCAACACAAGCCATCTTTCACCAGGTTGATCGTGAGACTCCCAAGGGCAACACTGTGCTTTACACTTGCGTGCTCAGGACATTCCTGGGCACCGTGGGACCCCAGAAGAAATAAGGCCACTTTCCTTTCCTTAGTAACAGACATATTTCATTTCTTAAACTGAGGCATTTCTCCTTCATATGAATCTATTTCACTCTTTCAGGAAGGTTAACAGGGGGGACGTTTCAGCTAGGATGTTTTAAGTCTTTGGCTAAGACCCTTGTATTTTGATGAATTGACTAATAAAGAAGAAATCTCTGCACAAGACAAGTTACTCTGTTAAGGTGGTTGTCTAACATAGTTATTACTAGTTGTTAGCAAGATACGCAGTACCAATAGTCTCATGTACTTACTTCTAGAACACTTGACACATAAAAATACTCCTTTAAGCTGATCAAAGAAACGGACTCACTTTGCTTTGGAGGAGGGCCATGCCTTTAGTTCTCTGACTTAGACTTAAGTGGATGAGGTGGAGTCCCTTAATTTTTCTTAGTAGAGTAAATGTTTATTCACAAGTCAGGAAACCAAGCTCTTGCCTTTCCGAGGCTCAGTAAACTGACAGATGCTCTGTATCCGATTACTTTTCTAGACGTGCTAGCTCTCCATGGGAGCTATTTCAAGGCCATAATTCTACAGGCAGGTAGAATGCTGGTGGGTTTGCTGGAAACTGAAGTCTCTGCCCCCCCGTCTCTCTTCTACCCACCCTGCCACCTTGGCCTCAGCTCCCCCTTGCATCCCTGCACACTCCAGGATCATGAGGTCCTCCCCCTCATATTTCAGGGACCACCTCTCATCCTAGTTCTCTCTCTCTGTTTTCTTCCCGCCGGCGTCCTCTTCCCCCTTGCACTCTCCGAGCCCTGCACTCCCACCACCGCTGTCCTCTCTCCTCAAACCCACTCTGGGCCCTTCCTTCTACCTTCTCCACTCTGCTGCCTTAACTCCTCCCTCTGTATTTGACTTGGTCTCCAATCACCAGTCACCCTCACACTTTTCCATGGACAGAAACACATGTGTAACTTTCTTGATGTCTACATGTCAGTAATCTACAATTCTGTGTTTCCAAATCACCGTTTCCATTTCGCCCAGTGCCAGCACAGTCCCACCCCTACGGTGGGCATAAACTTTCCCCCTTGAAAGGCTGTATAACCAACAGTCCATTTTGTTAAGTGTGGCAGAGCGTTGAGGACCATCCATTACATTTTTATTACCTTGAATGAAAATTTAAATGGAAGCAAAAAGTAATAAACCTAAAATGTTGAATTTAAAACACATAGGGAAGGAAGGAAAAAGAAAAAAGGTAGATTTTGATAGAAAGTATCTTTGATAGAAAAAAATTATTTTTATGAGAATCAACGAGTATGCTCTCCCCAATATTCAAGTTTCTTTCTTATAGTCAAAGTCCTTTCTTATCAAAAGCTAAAAACAAAATGTCACAACTACCAGTGTGGGTAGGTCTTGAGAAGTAGAAATTGTACCCGCGACCATATTGCAGTGAGAGCGTTAACCTACAAAACTTAAGTAAACATATCACATATTCACAAATGGTGCAGCCACTATGGGAAACAGTCTGGTGGTTCCTCAAGAAATTAAAAATAGAACTACCCATATGATCCAGCAATCCCACTTCTGGGTATCTATCCAAAAGATACCCAGATATCCAAAATACCTCTCAAAGAACCAAATACCTCTCAAAGTGCAAATATTTGCACTTCTGTGTTCATCACACCATTATGCACAACAGCCAAGATGTGGAAACAACCTGAATGTCCACCGATGGATGAATGGATCAACAAAACGTGGTTTATACAGACAATGGAATATCATTCAGCCTTTAAAAAGAAGGAAACCCTGCCACATGAAACAACATGAATGAGCTTCCAGGACATTGTGCTAAGTGAAATAAGCCAGTACCACCTGATGGCACTTACATAAAAAAATCTAAAATAGTCAAACTCCTAGAAGCAGAGAGTCAAACGGTGGTTGCCAGGGGCTGTGGAGAGGGAGAAATAGAGAGTTGCTATTCGACAGGGATAAAGTTTCAGTTTTGGAAAATGCAGAAGTTCTAGAGATCCGCTGTACGATATCATGCCTACAGTTAACAATACTATACGCTGAAAATTTGTTATTAGAGGGTAGATCTCATGTTAAATGTTCTTATCCTAATTTTTTTTTTAAAGAGCCGACATTCACCAGACTTCTTTGGCTCCTGTTGATATTCAGCCTAACAAACGTCCGTGTTTGCTGTTTTCCTGGTAAACAGTGTGTGACAGGATGAGGGTTGCGCTTATAAATAAATGCACGTATACAAACACATGGCCTGGCCCCAGGAACCGCGGCATGGCTGGAGGGAAGCGCTGAATCACCGGGGAGTAGGCGAGCCGATGGCAACCACCCTCCCAGTCCGCAGTCCCAGCAGAGACCAGACAAGGTTAAGGGAGCCAGGGACACTGGAGGAGTGTCCCCAACACCTCAGCTTGGCCATATGGTCCCCTGGTTTGATGATCAACTTCAGCAGAGTAATCCCCATGACCTCTTGTCCTCCTATCTTTCCCCTTCCAATCCTCAACTGCTTCATCTACCTTACCCCAGAAAAAAAAAAAAAAAACTATAAAACTATAGCTAACCACCAATGTTTTAAAACACAGGTATCATGTCCAACACTCCATTTACATAAACATGACCTGTGCGGATTGAACGAAGATAGGTAGATGCTAGATCTGCATCGATATACAAATTAAAAAGGAAAGAATTTGAGTGTTTAAAACGAATATGTCAATGCTCTATAAAAATCTAAAACAAGAGGGTGCCCGAGTGGCTCAGTCGGTGAAGCGTCTGACTCTTGGTTTCAGCTCAGGTCATTATCTCAGGGTGGTGAGACTGAGCCCCGCATCAGGCTCCACACTCAGCAAGGAGTCCACTTGAGATTCTCTACCTCTCGCCTTCCCCCACTTCTGGTCTCTCTCTCTCAAATAAATAAATAAATCCTTTAAAAATATATATAAAACAAGATACTAACTGACCTTAAAGAAAAAGTTTTTTCTCCAATAATCACCACCTTTACAAAGCAAAACACCTTCGAGAGCCATTAACAGGCTCATAACACTCACAGAGCGTGTTTATAGAGCAGTATCCTGAGTCAAATTACTAAAGTACAGTCACCCCTGTTTTGCTTCCTAATATTTTGCTTCTTTGCTCATTCATCACTGCTTCTATTCTGTTCATCTTCTATTTCTCACCAATTTACCACTTCATTTGACAGATTCTGCTGATGTACCACAAGATGAAAATTATTGCTGTGAACAACTCAGATTTTTGCTTAAAGATGTGCTTTTTAAGAGGGAAATATTTCTGAAATCAGTTTCCCAGTGGTGAAATACTCATATAACCATGCTAATAGTTTACTCTAAAACTGCCATCATATTTCGAAGGCAGACTCCTTTTTTTTGGTAGCCTCAGGCCTAAACTGGACTAAATGTTAACATTGTCAGATTAACATGTAGAAAGGGGGGCTGCTGGGGGTCCTGGTGATGTTCTGGTTTTGACCTGGATGCTTGACCACCTGGTGTGTCCAGTTTGTAAAAAATCTTCAAACTATAATCTTATGATATGTTTACGTTGGGGAAAAAAAAAAAGAAATAATAGGCCCTAAAATGGAGTCACTTGTGCTAAGCCTCACGTCAGCAAAACAGGACTTAATACCTAACCTAACCGCAGTGTCAGCCTCTCCCAGGAACAGAATCTGAAACTAATAAGTCTGGAATTTCCTGGCCAGCACTAGGGAGGTGATCTGTTGATAGAGCCCTGCCCCTCCCCCAAAGTAGGGTGACCCTGCTAGAAACAGTCTCTTCTTTTATGATGTCCTTCCCTGCCCCCCTTCTGTCTATGAAAGCCTTCCACTTCCTTTGGCTCCTTTCTACTTGCTAGATGGGATGCCATCCAATTCATGAATCATTGAATAAAGCCAATTAGATCTTCAAATGAACTTCAAATTTAGAACTTCAAACAAGTTGAATTGTTTTTTGGTTTTTGGGTTTTTTTTAACAGATTTGGCAGCAGTGATGGGATGCAAAACAAACTTCTAATGGTGTTCAGGGGCAATGAGAAACACAGGCATGGACCCTCTGCACTCCTTTTTGAGTTCTCCTCCCTGCTTTTCAAGGGCTGTGGATAAGTTCCTCTCAGCTGTAAGCTCTGCCCTCTGAATGGAGCTCCCAATCAAACTGGCTTTCCAATACAGGGAAGGTCAGCTTGAGCTGGCAGAAGGTTCTCTTTAGAGACCAGCTGAGCTCATAGACAGTTTTGCCTGAAGCCAAGTGCCTTTTGGACTGCAATTACCAGGTTTTTTAATGGAAAACCCCCAGCTCACAATTCTGCCTCAAGATCCATGTGGGAACAGTTAGTGGCAGTGTGCAGTTCTGCATCCATGTGGAGCATGGGGTCCGCAGTCCCCCGTTGTTCCCTGCTGGCTCCATCTTTTATCCCCATCCAAGGTTCCACGGGAATGGGTGGTGGACACAGGTCATTCTCTTGGCCAGAACACGGTAATACCTCTTGATTACTGCTAGTATGTTACAGTGCACATGTTTGTCTTTTGTGTAGATAAAGGCCAATTGCTAATGGGAATCTCAGAAATAAGCAAAGCCACAATAATTTGTGGGCATGGATCAAGCATTTAAAAGCTGCTAGAGTGCTCACCACCTAACCCAAAGACTCCCAAGTTAGGATAAACGTCACAGAACAGGTTAGACCGACACTAGGTCATATAGAGGCCACTTTTAGGCAACAAGCTTGAGCACTGGAAACCTGAATAAGCAAAAGGGCCCACAGTGACCCTAGAGCTGAATGCAGACAGGCTCCTTAAGTGACCCACCTCAAAATAGCCATAGGCTCTCACGGACCAATTACAACCAGGCATAGTTCCTAAGATTACCAAAAAAGGGAAAATTCTACCTGTTCCTATACTCCCTCACTCCACCCTCTAACTGTGACCCCTCCACCATCTCATGGCAGACAGTCTCTCCTTTGCTGTCCTGCCTGCTGTTCCCTTGCAGTGTAGTCAATAAACTTCTATCTCTTCTGTTTTCTTGGGTAAATTCTTTCACCGCCCATGCCATCAGCCTCCACCTGATGAGAGCACACCCAAGTTTGGTGGCCCCCCCATCCAATCAGACACCCCACCAATCACCGACCAACTTCAAGAAAATTTCTGTGCAATGATGTATATTGTAGAACCACACACAATTCCCAACCCAGCCCATGTCCCTTTCAGGTATTTGTTCAACTCTGAGAGACTCAAAGGCTTAGCTAAATTTAAAAAAATAATAAAATAAAAGAATAATAAATGGGATTCTCTGATTCCACAGAGTTGAGTGTGCCACCTTCCAGCACAGCTGCTTATTCAATATCTAAGAACTGTGGTCCTTGTAGATATCTACAAAAATGACAAAATCTTACTAACGATAACCTAGAATCACAACGGCTGTTATGGGGAACATTCTAATTAAACAAGACCATTCATTTAAGAAGTGAAGTTGAAAGTAAGGGGTCCCCAATTAAACAAACAGAATGGGATGCCTACTTTAATTGGCATGCAGCCCCCCCCAACAAAAGTTTCAATGTTCCAAAACAGCTTCATTGAAAGATTCATTGCAAAAGCTGATGAAAAATAATATATAAAACCTAAAACAAAAGACTTTAAGAATGACTTAATGTCTTCTGCTCTCCCCCTCCCCTCCTTGATTTGAGCACTCATGCTAGAACTCCTGTGTCTGAGCTGCCTTTCCACTCTGAAGAGAGTATTAAATAGTTACCTTTGAACTAAGACCACTCAGGGCACCTGGCCAGCTCAGTCGGTGGAGCATGTGACTCTTGATCTCAGGGTTGTGAGTTTAAGCTGCATGTTGGGTTTAGATATTACTCAAAAAATAAACTTTGAAATAAGACCACCCAAGGCTACAGATGTCTTGATGCCACATCAAAACTTTATACTCTAACTGAACGTGAAACCCTTTCTTCTTTTCTTTCTTTCTCTCTACTCTGGCATTGGCCTAGAAAGATAACACCATCATCCATATCTCCTAGGCTATTGCTAGGTAACCTTTCAGGCTGTTGGATTTGTCATCAAACTCTCATCTGTCCATGATGCTAGCGACCCCCTGGTCCATTTCCCTGTCTCCAGTCAACAACCCCCAAATTGGGGAATTTTGCATCCAGGTTCTATGCAAAGAAGGGGGCACAAGGCAAAGGTAAAGAATGAAATTGTGCTTTACAGACCTTTACAATTTTGCTGGCCTCCAAGGCTGTCACCCTTCCAGTCCCGAGCCGCAGATTCAAACGGGAATGATCAGGAAGCATTCATGATTCAGGCTTTGCTTCCTTTGGCAGGGCCCTTCTTCCCTGGTTTGGAAAAAAATGTAAATGAGGTTATAATCAGGAACCTTTCCTTAACTCTTGAAAATATCGCAGAATCTGTTGCTAAAGTAATCGTGGCCCAACAAAAATCCTCAGACTCTCTGGCCAAAGTTGTTCTTAACGATAAGATAGCCCTGATTATCTTTTAGCTGAGCAGGGGAGTGCTGTGGCCCACATCACATTCTGCACTTAGATGAACGCTTCTGGGGAAGTTGAAACTCAATGACAAGGGAAGGGGAGGGGAGGGGAGGGGAGGATAGGGAAGGGAAGGGAAGGGAAAACAGGCCCAAAATGGAGTGACTTGTGCTAAGCCACAGGTCAGCAAACCAGGACTTCATAGCTAACTGAACTGTAGTTTCAGCCTCTCCCAGGAGTGGAATTTTTAACCAGTCGGTCTGGAATTTCCTGGTCAACACTAGGGAGGTGATCTGTTGATAGAGCCCTGCCCCTCCCCCAAAGTAAGGTGACCCTGCCAGAAATAATCTCTTCTTTTATTTATGATGTCCTTGTCCCCGCCCCTTGTGTCTATGAAAGCCTTTCACTTTGCAGGGCTCCTCAGCACTCCTCTCAACTTGCTCAATGGGATGCTCATGAATCTCTGAATAAAGCCAATTAGATCTTCAAATTTACTCAGTTGAATTTTGGTTTTTGACAACTTGTTTTTGTATTTATATTATGATTCAATAAATAGTTAAAAAAAAATAAACATTCCATCTTCGTGGGCATCTCCGTGGATTTACCAACAATCTATATGTTTAAGCGACTATAATGAGGGTAAGGGGGTGCCTGGGTGGCTCAGTAGGTTAAGTGTCTGCCTTCGGCTCAGGTCATGATCTCAGGGTCCTGGGATCAAGTCCTGCAAGCAGGGAGCCTGCTTCTCCCTGTGATGCTCCCCCTGCTTGTGCTCTCTCTGTCAAATAAATAAATAAAATCTTTTTAAAAAGCTACTGTAATGATTGTTGCTTGAAGCCAAGCTGGGTAAGTTCAAGGACCCAATCTTATGCACTGAAGGTGAATTTTTTATTTGTGGGGGCATGTCCAACAATTCCCTTTTTCCCCCCCTCCAGCTTTATTGAGATACAATTAGTATATAACACTGTGTAAATTTAAAGCATGCAATGTGTTGATTTGACATACTTATGTTCTACAATATGATTACCCACCATAGCATGAACCAACAGCTCCATCATTTTATCCAATTACCACTTCTTCTTTGTGGTGAGAACATATAAGATCTATTCTCTTAGCAACTTTCAAGTATATAATTCAGTATTAACTATAATCGCCATGCCGTACACTAGAGCTCCACAATTTATGCCTCCTAAAACTGGAAGCTTGTACCCTCTAAACAATACCCTTTTAATAATGATTAAACAGATGGGTTTTGCTCGCAGGTAGCTTGGGGTAAGGCTGTGGCTAGGCTCCACAGAAAAAACTGCTCTGTGACCACAGCAATCCCCAAGAGACTCCGCTCAGCAGTAAGCAGCTGTGCCTGTCCGTCAGGCAGTTCAAGTTCAAGGATGTCAGATCCAGTTGCCACAACCTATTTACAAAGCCACATACCCACTGTTTGCCTAGATCCGTTTTCTTCCCCTCCTCCCCCAGGATCTCTTCACTGGACCTCTACACCCCATCACCAGTGGCTCCTCCTTTCTGCCTTCAAACAAGCACATAGACACCACACTGAAGAAGAAGAAGGAAAATATTGTCTTGACTTTATTGACCTTTTGCACAGTTTCTCCCCTTACACTTGTTGACTACCTGCGTCTGCATCAGCCAGTCTCCTTTGCCCCTTCCCAATATTTTCTGATTTTGGTTTGGGTATCTAGACAGTTCCAGGAAAGATGATTCTCCTGACATCTCCGGGGATGGATGGGGCACGTGGCCTAAGCCAACTTGTCCCATTTTTTGTTGCTGTTGATGTACACCTAAAAGAATTTTGGAAAACCATGTGACCCTTGCACATTTTTATGTTGACACCCGAAATATTTCATTATCAGTTTTAGATGCAGAAGAAGTAATCCTGTGTACGTAACTTTTGACAGTTTAAAATAAAACTGTTAATTCGTTCTTTTTACGTGTATACAATTAACTCTAAATTCATAGCAATTTGTTCCCAACATCTAAAATACATCTGAAAAGCTCTTCTACGACAGGTCAAATTTCCCACTGTTCTTTTTTTATTACTTAGAAGTTGGATTTCTATTCTATTTCTTCCTCAGAATTTGACCATAAATAATGTTCCTTTTGCTTTTATTAAGCAAGCTATTATTTCTCTGTGTAAGAACAAATGTCCATCATTTGAGACTGATTTATTTCTTGTGACCACGAGGTTCTAGATGGTGGTTTTTCCCTCATGAAGTTATTATTACAATTATTGCCAGTATAAATTTTATCAAAAATCTAAATATATGACTGATTTTGATAAATACTGCCCAAACATGAATAGTAAAATTGTATCCGAAAGGCATTTCTTAATGTGATAAATGGGGCTAACTTTTATATTTTAGTTAGTTCATAACTCCGTGGATAAATATTACTCAGTTTGAGAAATTTTCAGAAATAAGACTAGTTCCATTGTTATTTTTCTTTTTATAAATGTAAGTGCTGAGACCTCATTCATACAAATAAATAGAAGCAGGAAAAGTAATTTTATCATAGAAATTAGTATCTTATTATAGTGCAGACAAACTTACATGCTGAAAAGCTCACAGTGGTCTATGAAACACTATTCTTAAGGATCAGCTGGAAGTCAGTTAGGGTTTTTCTTTAATTTTGTTGGAAACAAAGATTTGGAATTCACATGTCTTGCAAATGGATTTGCTTCCCAGTGAGAGACATTCACTCTTTCAATTTGGAGGAATTATATCAAAAGGCTTCACCCAGATAGCAAAGGACCCTTAACTATACTTGCTATTCTTCTACTAAGAGACACTTTATTTAATCTGATATACCCAGAGAGGTCGTGGAAGATAAAAGTATGCTGCTAATTTCAATAAAGCATTACCAGCATAGTTTTATAAAATAACATGTTTGTCATGTGCTTTAAATGTATTTCATAGAAACCGTGGCGCAGATCCCACTCACTGGAATTACAGAAAATGTCATTGTCATATAATCACGTTGGCAAATGCAGACCTCACTGTCGAACCTGCAGCCACACAGACTTCCTTTCTGTCAGAGGAAGCTTCTCATCACTTTTCAATCCAAACACAAATGTTATGCATAGCAACCATCTCACCCCTGAACCCTGGATGTCTGATGGGGGTTGGGGGGAACCAGGAAATCAGCCACCACCACTTTCCCTCTTCCCTATTTTCCTTTGCTTTGTGCTCGTGAATTTCTCTCTCTGGAAGGATGCTTTCTCTCAGCACAGCTGGGACTTCCCATGGAAACTGTCCCACCACTCCATCTATTCAATCTGGGTTTAGAACACACCAATGTGGTCTAATACTGGCTTTCTAAGTCATGCTTCACCCCTAACAAATTCACGGATAAGACAAGAAAAGCCATAAAGCCTTGATCGGAGGAGTTTGTTCAATAGCAACATTGCAAAGCTGTCCTTTCAGAGTGTGCCCCAGAGACTTTTATGCCCTGGGTCAGCACACCATAGTAACAGTTGGGATGGCTGAGACAAGCCCCTGTTTGGGTAGAGCAAGACAAGGGTGATGATGAATGATGAGAAGGGGAATGAAAAGGATCAGCCTGAGGCCTCATTGAAGACAGGTTCTCCGGTACATCAATTTTAGGCAAGGGTGAGTATGAAAAGTGAATACATAGAAAGTGATTGTCTTAAAACTATCTAAGCCTGTGTACCATTTTGAAAGGTTTCATTTACCCTCAAGGATGTGCATATCTAGTTTGAATACTGATAACCTGGGCTAAGCCAATCACTGCATTCCCGACTCCCATCCACAGATATGACCATGTGACTTAATCTTGTCTTAATGCTTTCTGTCTCCTCTGGACTTGAGTGGGGACACGTGGAGATCTACAAGCTCTGGCAGCCATCTTGGAACCATGAGGAGAGCCAATCTTAGAGCAAACAACTGGCAGGGGAAAGCAGAGAGACCAAAGAATCTGAGTCCTTGACAATATCACTGAGTTTCTGTATCAAGATTTGCTAACTTATACTAGTCCTCTCTCTGGCTTTTCCAAGTATATTAGCTGACACATTTACTATTTCCCAGCTTCTTTGAATTAGAATTTACTTTTAATAAAAACATACTAACTGATATACTTTTAAGAAATTTCTTATACGAACAGTCACTACCCACCAGCTCTATTCCCTTGTTACTTCTTTTCTGAAATCAAATTCAGCTAAAGGATACAGACATGAGCCAACTGCCCCTCTGTGTGTCCACAGTCCCTTTTATAATGGCATTAATTCCACTCTGCCATGTATGGTCTGGGTCCACCATCCCTTATCTGAAATTGTGAAATCCACATGCTTTGAAAAGACAGAAACTTGGAGAGAGAGAGAGAGAGAGAGAGAGTTAAAAAGAAAATCACAGGCCCAAAACGGAGTCACTTATGCTAGGACAAGTCACCAAACCAAGGCTTAATACTTAACCTAACTGCAATTTCAACCTTCCCTAGAAATGCAGTCTTAACCAATCAGTCAGGAATGTTCTGGTCAGCACCAGTGAGGTAATCTGCCACATGGGCCCTCTCTATCCTCCAAAGGAATGAGGTAATCTGCATGTTAAGACTCTCTGCCCTTCCCCCAAGAGAGGGTGACCTTGTCTGAAACAATCCTTTTCTTTTGCCAACAAGTCTTGTCTTGGTCTCCTTCATATAAAATCCTTCCATTTTGCAAAGCTTCCCTGGGATCCCCTCCTTTTACTAAATGGGATGCTCCCCAATTCACTAATTGCTTAATAAAGCCAACTAGATCTTCACATTTACTCAGTGAAATTTTGTTAACAAAAAAGATAGATTTGCACCTTGGCAACAAGACTTGTCTTAAACTGAGGTGGAGATATTTATCTCTATTTTTCCCTCCTAGTCTGCACATGTGCAGAGATTATTTCATGGCAGACACACTGACGTGTGTGATTCCGAGATGCTACTGCAGACCTTCCTGGGGATGCTAGGAATATAGGTCGACAACACCAAACCCAAAACCTTTAGGGCCAGGTGTATTTGGAACTCAGTGTTTTTACGATTTTAGGGAAGTTTGCCAGCACGCATGACATACACAACCCTACCGGGAGTATTATGTAATACTCAGTCGTTCTTTAGGGGTGCCAGAACAAAGCACCTCCAAAGCAAGAAGGACATTCAAAACTCCTCAGCGTAACAGTAGGGACCCCCTAACCTCCATTCAGGGACAGACATCTTGGGGGTCAAGGGAAAGTCTTTCATCAATATGGTTTCAGTCCACAGTGCCCCTGACAAAGAAATTAATGCCCATATGACATTGCAATGGTGAATGCACGATATCATTCCTTTGTCAAAACCCCTTGCCTGCGCAACACAAAACGTGCACTGTAAACTACAGACTTCAGTTAGTATTAATGGCGTATGAATACTAGTTCCTCAATTCTAATCCGTGTACCACACTAACACAAGTCGGGGACATTGTGGGGGTAGAAGGAGACAGCCCATAGGGCAACTCTGGTCTTTCTGCTCAATTTTTCTGTTAATATAAAACTGCTTTAAAAATAGAGTCTATTAATAATCTCTTTTATTTAAAAAATTAATGTTTGTTTTTGGAAGATATGCCTACTTTAAAGAAATCATTTAGTGGAGGAACTGGCAGACCCACAATGAAAGGGAAACTGGCCGGGGCACGGTAGGTGGGGTGGGGAGTGGGAGGTGTAGAGATCTGTGTCCACCTTTATCTATGAAGTAGGAATCCCCCTCCCAAAGCCTGAGCACAGATGAGCATCACTTCCCATTTGCTTGGGAAGTGTCCCATTTGCTTGGTGTCGTTCATACTTATGGAACTCGCTTTTGGGACAGTGTATGGGAAGGGGATAGAGATGTAGAGACTAGGGGCTCTTCCAGTGGGACACGGTGGAGATTCCCGAGAGAAGGAGTGGAAGTTTTTCATGTAGAGAGCTGGGAAGGAAAGGCCCAAGCCCCAGAGCAAGAAAGCCACCTTAGGGATGGGCCGAAAGGGAAGACCTCCTTGGGAAGGTCTATGTCCCGGGTGTTCCCTTGAAAGAGCCTGTAGGCAGGACAGTGGCTGGGGCTGCAAGCTCTGAAGCCACACTCCCCGAGCTTCCGTTTCAGCTGTACCACTCAGTGCATAGACATGTGACTCCGGGGAAGTGACTAAATTTCTCTGGGTCTCAGTTTCCTCTTTCGTAACATTGAGATCATAGTAATACCGATCACACAGCATTGTTGTAAAGATTAAACAAATCATGCCTATAGAGCTCTCAGTACTGCTGGCAGCACTAAGCAAGCACTCAGTCGAAGGTCAGCTCTTACTAGCTTTTTACTCTCCTACATTAAAATTCTCTTTTCTCTCTCTCTCTTTTTTTTTTTAAGATTTATTTATGTATTTGAGACAGAGAGAGAGAGAGAGAGCACGCACAAGCAGGAGCGGTAGAGGGAGAGGGAGAGAAAATCTCAAGAAGACTCCATGGAGTGTGGGAGCCCGATGTGGGGCTCAATCCCACCACTCTGAGATCATGACCTGAGCCAAAATCAAGAGTCAGACACTTAACCGACTGAGCCACCCAGGTGCCCCTTCTAAGAAATTTCACAGACCTTAGTCAGTGCGTTCATTTGGAGATTAGAGGAACAGGGTGGCAAAAGGTTGAGTGAAGAAGAAACTGTTTCCACCCCATGTCTTCCAACAGAGGGGGGGTGCTGGCCTTGTAAGGGACTTATCGTCCAAGTCCTAGGTGGGGATGGCGGCCTGTGACAAAGTTAGCAGAGAGACTCAGAATGCTACAGGCACAATCTGGAGAGGTCATTTGCAAAGAGAGGCAATGAAATAAATCCCACAGTTTAGAGAATGTTGTGTTCCTAAAAGAGTAGCTAGAGAGCCCAGTTAACCCTTGGATTTATCAGTAGAAGGAAGCATGCCTGCTGAACGCATTGTACTGGGCAGCACATTGGACCTGAAAGACCCCATCCAGCCTGTCTGCAATTCCTCCTTGTGAGCTTCCTGCTCTTTCAGACTGCTTCTGAGTCATCCTCGTCTTCCTAGCCCTGCGCGCACACAGTCAGAAATCTCATTAGCCTCTGATCTCCAATCTCCACTCTTCATCTCGCTCTGCACTCCAGTCCAGATCCACTTCTCCCAATATATTGCTTCCTTGCCTTCCTCTTCCTTTCTGAACCTTCAGTGGCTTCCCTGGCTTCCGCAGCAAAGGTCATGAATTCTCCTGGGCACATAAGGTCATAGTGCAGTCAACAGGTTCCCCTTTACCCAGGCAAGCTTTTAGGTCACTCTTCCTCCACAGGGACCCTCTAGTAAACACCTCACTGAGTATCTGTAAAAGGGGCCCAACCCCTTTTCCTTCCATACCTTCTCCACCTTTACCGCGGATGGCTTGAAACAGGTCCTTGTGAATTCTTGGCCACTGGCAGTCAGTGGATCCCCATGCAGTCATCTCCCAGCCCCTTTCAACTGTTCTCCCCTTTCAAAAACCATTTTGTTCAAATCTAACGTCTCTCCCATGATCAATATACTTACCCAATTATAGCTGAGCTTTTAAAGATTATTTTCCAAAGGGGAGTCCTTGGTGAATTGCGCTGTCTTTCACTATCTGATCTTTAAAGAAGCTCTAAATCTGGATCCCACATATTTAAGAGTTTGCATTATCAGAGCAATCATAGGAAGATTTGGTTGTCCCACTGTTTTCAACGGAAGATCAGGGAAGGAAGGGATAATTTTCTTGATGTATAAAAGGACCATTTAGTATGACCATTTAACTGAAAGGAAAAACCAAGTTGGATTTGAAGTAAGTCATTTTTTCTCATTCCTGGAACACAGACAAGGAAGGGACTAGTCCTGAGATCAAAATTCAGGATGCCATTTTTCTTGATGTTGGTCAATTTTATCTACCAAATTTGTCACCTATGTTTTTATCAAAGCACATGTGCACAGACTAGTAAAAGGTTTCACGTTCATCTGTTTCTTCTCCCTGACTTTGCAGCCCTTCTCCATTTTGACCTCCAGCTTTTGGAGACCTGCTGACTTTGAGCTTCTGACCTAACTCTGACTTGATCTCCCACTGTCACTCTCTGCCTCAGTACAGACTGTCTTTTAACCTGCTTCAGAATCCTCTTCCTGCTTTTTCCTTTTCTCTCCTTTACCTGGACTACTGCCATTTTCTTAAGTCCACCATTGTCCATAATCAGATTCTATGAAGAATATTTGTCCCAAATCAGGGGCAGAAAAAGATTCTAGAGGTCTAAGCACTGAAAACACTAAATTTCCTCCTACATAATTCAAGATCAAAAGGGAAATGGAGGCCACTCAATGTAACTGTGCTGCTTTTAAGGGGGAAGAATTTGCATAGACCTCTTTGAATCCTAGCTCCACCCTTTCAAGCTGGGCTGCATTGAGCTAGTTATTGAACCTCTCTGGGCTCCAGGATCATAGAGCAAAAGTCAAGAAAACAATTCTCTCTCTGCATAGTGAGAATCAGGGGAAATATTGGACACGAAGAGCCTAGTGTCTGCTTGTTACTCAGTAAATGCTAGTTTGACTTCAATATCACAATGTGCTTCAGCCCTAATAATTTTCTTTCATTTAAGTGATTATTCCTTACAAAGTATATATCTGAACCAAACTCAGTATCCAGAATACATAAAGAATTCCTATACTCATTCAATAAGAAAAAGATAAATAACTCAATTTTTAAAAAATAGACAAAGATTAAATGAGAATGTCCCAAGAGAAGATACCTAGCCCTGCGCACACACTCAATCAGAAATCTCATTAGCCTCTGATCTCCAATCTCCACTCTTCATCTCGCTCTGCACTCCAGTCCAGATCCACTTCTCCAATATATTGCTTCCTTGCCTTCCTCTTCCTTTCTGAACCTTCAGTGGCTTCCCTGGCTTCCGCAGCAAAGGTCATGAATTCTCCTGGGCACATAAGGTCATAGTGCAGTCAACAGGTTCCCTTTACCCAGGCAAGCTTTTAGGTCACTCTTAATAAACACATGAAAATATACTCAACATCATTGGTTATCATGGAAATGCAAATGAAAACCACAGTCAGAAATATCTTTACACCCACCAAGTAGCTACAATTTAAAAAACTAATATTTCTAGTGTTGGTGAGGATGTGGAGAAACTGGAGCTCTCATACCTTGCAGGTGGGAGTATAACATGATAAAACCACTTTGAAAAGCTGCTTGGCAGTTTATTATTAAGTTAAACATACACCACCCTAGACTTAGTAATTCCACTCTAGGTATTTACCCAATAGAAATGAAAATACAAGTCCATCCAAAGACATTTACATGAATGCTCACAGAAGCTCTATCAACAATAGTCAAAAAAAAAAAAAAAAAAAACCAAACTCAAAAACCAAAAACAACCTACTAGAAACGACCCAAGGGGTGCCTGGGTGGCTCAGTGGGTTAAAGCCTCTGCCTTCGGCTCAGGTCATGATCTCAGGGTCCTGGGATCGAGCCCCGCTTCCCCCTCTCTCTCTGCCTGCCTCTCTACCTGCTTGTGATCTCTCTCTGTCAAATAAATAAATAAAATCTTTTTAAAAAAAAAAGAAAGAAAGAAACGACCCAAATGTCCATCAATAGGAGAATGGATAAACAAAATTACATTTTACATAGATGGATAAATTTCAAAAAAACATTATGCTGAATTAAGAAGCCAGACCCAAAAAAGTACAAATTGAAGATTATATTCATATGAAGTCCTAGAACAAACAAAACTTTTATGTGATTTTATGTGAAAAATATTAGAAAATGGCCACGTTTGTGATTGGGATTGACTGGGAAGAAACACAGGAAACCTTCTGAAATGGTGAAAGTGGTTTATATCTTAACATATAAGGTGTATACATACATGAAATCCCATTGATCTGTACGTACCTCAATTTTTATAAAGTTTAAATATTGTTCCATAGAATCCAAAATTTACTTGTGTAATATAATTAAAATGCATTTCATCAACACTAAGACACATTCCCCTACATTTTAACATTTCTGAAGTCAAGATGTGCCTTAGAATAAATGGTATCTCATAGTTTATCAGCAGCATATTTTCTTTCCTAGAAGTACATAAAATAATAATACCTCCTAGATTTGCCAAAGATTGGTAGCTTCCATTTTTTTAAATTTTGCAAAAGTCTTGCTAAAATAATAAAAATTAAACTTTTCTCACAGAATCCCTAGTTTGGTAGTTCTCTCTTCGGTGATCCAGGAGTGCCCCAACTTTATGTCCTATAAATGGCATTCTTTAATGACCACGTCCTCAAGTTGTTTGAAGACAAACTAAAATGGCTGCCGGTTCCACCCCCACACAGCCCCGGCTGCACACGGTTCCAGCACCCACAGCTGGGGCTTCAGCCTCCAGGACTAGGCTTAGCCATGTCCCAGCCTAAGACCTCATGAAGCCAATGGCGGGACAAATATGAGCACTGCCATGGCTCAGCAGCTCAGCGCTTCTTGCTGCCAATCCCACGCTGCCTTTGTCTGGTCCAAATAACTAGTTTCACAGAATGGACAGGGGTGCCAAGCAAAACCTTTCTCTTCCCCCATATTAGTGTAAAAAAGACTACAGTTTGACTCATTTAACATCTATTCCTGACCTCATTGTTCCCTATCATCCTCTCTAATAGAAAGGTTGGGAAGCCAAATGCTAGCTTTTCCAACCTCCCTTGTACTTGTGGGAGCCACAGGACATAGTTCTGTCCAATGAAACGTATTTGGAAGTCTGCTGGTGTGGGTGAGGGGAAGAGGGATCTGGGAAATCTGATCTCTTGTTACTCTGCCTGCCTCCCGGCAACTTGTCCTGAACTTAGATTGAATGGTTGAAGCCAGAGAGGTTCTCTTGCAATGGTTAAACAACAAGGATAAAGAACCACATGCCAAAGAAGGCAGAATAAGAAAGCAGAAACAGCTTTGAAATTACAGTTACATTTTCTATGAATGTTAATGAGCTTGTGGTTATTTTTCTAAGAGTCCTTATCTTTTAAAGATCCATACTGAAATATGTGTAGATTAAATGTGATGTCTAGAACTTGCTTCAAAATAGCCCAGTGGGGGCTGATGGGAAAGTGGACAGAGGTATAGATGTAATAAGATCAGCCATAAATAGATAATTGTTGAAGCTAGATATAGATACATATTCTCTCTGCTGTTACATATATTTTGAATTCTCCATAATAAAAAGACTGGAAGCTCTGGCAGAAACTACCTCTGTGATCGACATTATTAGTTGACTCTCACCAGTGATAAGTCATGTTGATATCACGTATCCCCTGATCTGATGCACTGAGTAGGGCACTCCAGCCCTGTGGTATTCTTCCCCCAAAACCCAGAACCCCAGACTAAGTATAAGGGAACATCAGATAAAATCAAACTGAGGAATGTTCTAAGAAGATACCAGACACTCTTTAAAAGGGGTCGAGGCATGAAAAACAAGCAAAGATCGAGAAACTGTCACAGCTAAGGAGGAGCCTAAGGAGACTCGAGGACATGAATGGAGTGTGGTACCCTGTCTTGGATTCTGGAACAGGACAAGCACATGTAGTGGGAAAACTGATGAAATTTCAGTAAAGTCTGTAGTTCAGTTAATCGTAATGAACCCACATTAACTTCTTACTCTTAAACAAGTATACTATAATTATAGGAGATATTTACATTAGGATCAACTGGGTGAAGAGTATATGAGAACTCTTTGTGCTTTCTTTGTAATTTCCCCATGAATCTAAAATAATTCCAAACTAAAAGTTTGTTCTGAAAAAAGTCTAAAAGGAAAGAATTTGGATTCCCAATGGCACTACTGCACAGATTTCTTGTTACATGAGAACAATAAAACACATTTTTAAAAGTAAATGCCACTTAACTAGTATGTTCCTTATAGCTGAATGAATATGAACTGGTGAAATGTGCTTATTGTTTGTCTGAGGCCATTAGCTCCTAAAACCCTCCACTGAGAACAATAACACTCAACACCCTGAAGCAATGGGGGGAGGGGCTCATCTGACCAACCCCTGAGCCACTGCCCTCTCAGGTTCACAAAGGGAGAGATGGGAAGTGAGAGGAAGAAGTCATCTGCTTGGGAACCTACCTAAAGCAAACAATTAACAAAACCCTCTAGGAAGCAGCTGTGACACAAGATCAACCAAAAACCAACAGCTTTCTTTTCAACTCTGTTCATCAACTATAAAGAAATAGAGAACATAATGGAAGACAAGTCTTATATATCAAGTAGCAAGGAAAACTACAAAATATCTAGGAATAAATATTAAAATGTGCAAGCTGTATGTGAATAAAGCTGTGAAACTTTACAGGACATGAAAGAAGGCTTGCATAGTGAAGGACACATCATCATGTTCCTAGATATAAAGCTGCTACATTGTAAAGATGTCAGTTCTTCCTAAATTAATCTATAAATTCAATATATCACCAATCAAAGTTCCGAAGTAAAACCTAAATCTCATCTACTATAAAAAAATTTAGGCCGAGTGGATCATATATCTTAATGTAAGACATAAAACTGGAACACATTTACAAGATAATGGAAGAAAAAATTCTTTGTGATCAAAGCATTGTTGGACATGACACCAAAAATACAATCTATCGAAGAGAAATATAGATAAACTGGACTTCACCAAAATTTAAAACTGCTCTGGGAAAGACACGGCTAAGAGAATGAAAAACAAGCTGTGGGCTGGGAGAAAGTATTTGCAAATCACACAATCCAACACAAGGGAACCAGGTACTTAATGCCTGGGGTCCAGCACAAACTGGGAATGTGAGACCCTTTGTTGAAAATTATTAAGGATTTCAAACTGTGACCAGTGGGGTGTCAAATAAAGTAGGAGGCTCTTCTGAGCGTGGTGTCTGTGTGACTGTGCAGGTCACACTCCCATGAGCCATCCCTGCCAACAACAGATCTGTATTCAGAAACACAACAAACTCTCAAATACTCAATAGTAAAGAAACAAGTAACCCATTTCAAAAATGGGCAAAACGTTTGAACAGACATTTGCCAAAGAGAAGACAAGGATGGCAAATAAGCACGTGAAGAGGTGCTTGACACCCTGAATCACTGGGGAAACACAGGCTGAAACCACGAGATACCACCATGCGCTGATGAGAACGACTACAATAGAAAGAACTGACGACACTGGTGCTGGTGAGGACGTGGAGGAGCTGGAAGTCTCCGGCATGGCTGGTGGGAGTGCAAAACAGCACTGCCACTCTGGAAAAGTCTGACACATTTTTTTCACAAAAGTTAAATATGCACTCACCATACGACCCAGCAATCTCACTTTTTGGTATTTACCAGTGAAAAATGAACACTTCAGCAGGGAAGAGTGGATGAGCTGTGCTACGTCCATACAATGGAGTGTTGCTTAACAGTAAAAAGGAACAAACTCAGGAACTTGGATGAATCGCAAAGGCTTTGTGCTGAGAGAGCCTCAGAAGGCTATATACTAGAAGATTCTACTTATATAACATTCTCAAACAGATAAAGCTTTAGGGACAGAATCGAAGTGGTAGGCAGAAGCCAGGTTTGGAGGAGCGTGTGACAACCAAGGGGTAGCAGGAGGGAGTTCTAGGGAGATGAAACTTTTCTGTATCCCAACTTTGACGGTGCCCTCCAGAAATTCATGCTTATGCCAAACTCGTAGAACTATACAATTGGACTATATGCTAATTTTTATATCCAATGCAATTTTGATTGTTTGTTTATTTTTATTTATTTTAGAGAAGGAGGGAGGAGCAGACGGAGAGGGAGAGTGAGAATCTTAAGCAGGCTCCATGCCCAGCAAGGGGCCCGACATGGGGTTCAAGCTCACAACCCTAGGATCATGACCTGAGCCAAAATCAAGAGTCAGACACCTGACCGACTGAACCACCCAGTCACCCCAAATCCAATATAATTTTAAAGTGGAACTTGACAACCTGATACTGAAGGTCACCCAGAAGAGAGAATGTATGAGGATAATGGAAACATTTTAAACCAGAAAAATGTTTGAAAATTTGATCTACCAGATTTGAAAATATCTTATAGGATTATCATAACTGGAACGTCCTGTAAGATTACCATAACTGCTTGGTATAGAGAAATGGATCTGTAGAAAGACAAATCAATGGAAGAATCAGAAGCAGGTGTCCATGCAAATTTAGTTCATGGTAAAGTTAACATTTTAGACCAACAGGTTGAGACTATACGATAAATGGTCATGAACAAATTTTAAAGTATAGTTTAAAATTTTAAAGTATAGTTTAAAACTAAAGTATAGTTACATCACATCACGTACAAAGATAAATGGTAGCTGCATTAAAGAACTAATTGTATGAAATAAGATTATAAAAGGGTTCTTCAGAAATGTGTGCGTATGTGTGTGTGTTTACAAGAATGTTTGCTGAAGCATCGTTTCAAATAGCAAAGAGGAAGAAAGAAGAAGAAAAGAGAAAGAAACATCCATCAGAAGTTAAATGACATATATTCATACTGTGGAATAGGTATTTCAATGTATGTTCTGACATGAGAAGATTTTTTTCAATGCAGAGCTAAGTGTAGAGAATGATTTCTTTATTAACAAAGACCTTTGGGGGCGCCTAGGTGGCTCAGTCAGTTAAGCGTCTGCCTTCAACTCAGATCATGATCCTGGGATCCTGGGACTGAGCTCCACGTTGGGCACCCTGCTCAGTGGGGAGTCTGCTTCTTCCTCTGTCCCTCTCCCTGGTCATGCTGTCCCTCTCTCTCTCTCTCAAATAAATAAAATCTTTAAGAAAAGATCTTTGCATGTACATAATCAAGCTGCACACAACATTTTTTGGAAAGCCAGCCTCCAAACTGCTCATCGTAGAACAGAAGGCAAAGAGGAGAGCCTTCCCTTTCTACTCTGTATACCTCATTTTTAAAGCTTTATCACGGCACACAGCAAGGTATTATTCATTGTTAACAAACTGACTGACTTCCTCACTATGTAACCAACATGAGGAGCCATGGGAGTCTGACAAAGGCTCAGTCCAGTCGGTGAGCAGAGGTCACAAGAGAAGGAACACTTGTGCCACGGTGCCTGCCAGACCCTCTTGGCCAGCGAGGCTCTTCGTTCAGGCCAGGCCTGTTCCTTTGCCATCTAGGGCCCCAGTTCCCCGGTAAGAAGTAGTTGTCGAGGAATAAGAAGACTTAAGATCCAGGCTTTGCAAGCTTAGAAATTTGCATTTCACAAGAGTTTTCACAAGAAACATAAAACCAAGGAAAGGAGAAAGCAAGAAACCAAGGCAGTGTGAAAAGAATGCTCTATCTCGTGCTCTTCAATATGGTGGCTAGTCATATTCGGTGTTGCTAAACGAGGTTTAGAGAGAGAATAGCTAATAACTAGACCCACTGAAATCCCCTGACGATCGAGCGTTTCCTGTGAGATCTACACAAGCAAGCAACGAGGGGACATCAGAGTTAACAGCTTACACGTACGCATGTCGTAGTTTACATGGATGCACACATACGTACACATAGTCTAATATACGGTGTTCTACAAAATCCTCTATACGCAGATTTGTACTTGATCTTTAAAGCAGGGCAGGTGGTACTATGATCTAATGTTACAGATGAGAAACTAGAAGCTTGAAGAGATCTGACAAGGGTTTTCTCACCAGGTTCCAGGACCACTGAAGGTGGGCACTTACGCATCAGTAAGGTACCTGAGCCATCAGAAGTACGTTCCACAGAACACACCAGAGGAAACACGGCCACTCCTTTAGAAAAACATGTAGAAACATCAATCTCAGTTCGGCAAGGGAAAGACAGTTTGAAAAACATGGTTGTAAAAAATTCTTAGTGATTATATAAATATAACACATATATTTATACACATACATAAAAACTCCTTTTGCTAGAATTATTGATGCCTCAAATAATAGAAATGCAATCCAAAATTTCCTCAACAGAATAAGCAATAATACTCTCAAGGTGAATCCTGCTTTCGGCTCTAAAGTTATTGTCAGTCGATTTAATTTTACTTATACAATTTTACTCATAGCTACAAGGGAGTTTCTTTAGCGATGCTCCTAATCTTACAGTCCTTTAATATTGCTTGAGTCAATTGGAGCTATATTTGGAAGTCACTGTGAGTTAATTATCACAAGGTCATTGAGTCAAATTATCCTCTTATGACATTATTTACCACTTTAAATGAACTAAGAAGCTTTCTACAAAGAATAACAAGAAAAAAAAATTAAATGTAACATACATAGATTTGTTTGTTTGTTTTTATAAAAACATCCATAGCTTCAAGATTGTATGTCAGCGGTCCTCGGAACTGGAGAAACACATTTTGTAATGTTATAGGACATGTCTTTGCTCATCTTAACCAAGAGACTTAGAAATCGAGCTTCGAGTGGAACAATACAGAGTAACTATGGGTTTACTGTAAATCTTATGTAACTGTGTGCTAGCTTTCTTCCACGAGATGTGATGGCTAGCCCAGTGTGCTTCCTCACAGCGCCTGAGTCAACAGCCCCCCATCCCTTCAAGGCTTCTTTCTACAACTGCCACCCAGCAGTTGTTTGTCTGTTTTCACTTATAATTTCTAGCTAGGGATAAGGCTTTAAAAGTTGTGTTTGGAAAAACAGTTTTGTTAAAGAAGACAAGGCTTCAAATGTTCTATGTCAGTAACAGCGAACGCTTGCCCTGTACTGTACTAAGCCACATTCTGTCGTTTGGTCCTCACCGTCCTGCAAGGAAGGCAGCGACAGGTCAAAGCGAAGCAGCATGGTCAAGGTCCCAGCGTGGTAAATTTCGGAACCAAGACTTGAACCTCACAGAGCCATGGGAATCCAGAGCATGGCTCTTCACCAGAGGACATGAAAACGCAGACCTAAACATGGGATCTAATACTTAAAAAGAAGTAATGCACATGTTTAATTTTGAATTTTCTTTGTTGGTGTTTCATCTGAGAAATACTTATTGTGTCCACCGTGGGAGTAACCTAACTGGTCAGATAGGACGGTGAATGAGATTCTTGGAGTTCACATTCTAGTGATGGGGAAAGACAATAAACGCACAAGCAAGTGAATAGATAAATAAAAAAAAAAAAGAAAACATTGGAAAAGGGCTCTGTCGGACACTAAAGAGGAAGAGGAAGGATTCTAGCTTCTGCCTTCCTGCTTTCACCTCTCTGGGCTGTGAGGTCTTGGAGAGTAGGGATACTGTTTCAGTGTTAAGATTTGTCTTAAACAACAATTTGCACATAGTAGGACACACTATTTAAAGAGCAAAGTATGCTCTCTGACCACTTTTATTTGAATGTAAATCACAGTCTTCTAGAAATTACAGTCCTTTGTGGTTTTAGTTTATTCTACCTCTATCTGAGGGTGAAAGGCAGAATTTTCCTCCTTAATTCTGTAGGCTGCAAGAGCTCATGTCATACTCGCTGTAGTCAGGAAGATCAGAAAACCCTGCAGGGCTCAACGTGGCAAGTTCTCCAGATGGAAAAAAAAAAATCATTTAACTTTGTGAAGTCATTTAGGTTTGAAAAGTCTGACCTTTCGGCTTGTTTTTCAGAATTCTCCCACAAGCCAAATCACTAGCTGGAGCTATTAGATGAGCCACAAGTGCATCATTGATTAAATAATTGTTCCTGACGTAAATGGTGCCCTCAAAGGGAAGAGTCATCAGCCAAAGAGCTTGTTGCACCTAATTCCTGTAAAAGTCACTAGATGCCCAGATGTGGAGTTGCTCACTACTGAATTAATGGACTTCAAAATTCACCTTTCTTTCTTTTGACAAATGTTTTTGAGTCCTGACTATGTATCAGGTACTGAGATGGGCCCTGGAGATGCAACGGTGGGCCACGCCGGACTATACCCTTGACCTCATGGAGCTCACTGAGTCATAGTACTCGTCCCATATGGTTTTCTGAATTCCGCTCCCTATCTTCTGAATCAGAATCCCCAGGGCCTTTACTCTCAGGCTTCAGGGTGGATCAGTATCACAGACTGCTGTGCCCTCCAGCCCCCGAGTTTCTGATGCAGTAGGGTTGGCATGAAGTTCAACGATTGGCATTTCTAACAAATTGCTAACAAATTCCCAGGTGATGCTGATACAGCTGGTCTGGGGACCACATGGTAACAACCTCAGGCACAGGACCCAAGTATCTGCAGGGAATTCTGATGTGTGTCCGGTTGAAGATTAAAGTAGATTAATTTTGGAATGGTTAGGTGAGTGGGGCCTTAAAAACCAAGGAGAGAATCCATAGGGATTGGTGGATTAGTTATCATCTAGGAAAGGTATTAGTTGGCCTCATTTTTGACTGAGCACCTATATCAGGGCTCCTTAAACTTTGTTTTTTTGTTTAAGATTTTATTTATTTATTTGTCAGAGAGCAAGAGAGCATAAGCAGGAGGAACGGCAGGCAGAGGGAGAAGCAGGCTCCCTGAGCAAGGAGCCCAATGTGGGACTTGGTCCCAGGACTCTGGGATCACGACTTGAGTGAAAGGCAGACACTTAACCGACTGAGCCACCCAGGTGCCCCAAGATCTGCATTTCTAAGGAGCTCCCAAGTGATGCTGACATGGACCAAAAAATAGACCCCAGAGATAGCCGTATGTTGTGTTAATGCTTTCTGGCTTTTGGCAGTAAGGTGCAAGGCCGAAATAGAAAAGAAAAAAGCCCACGGCTAAATAAATATGTGAAAACCTTAGAACAGTAAAGGCGGACTTGTGCTAAGACCTTTTAGAAAGCCAGTGTGTGTGGTCGTTCTTCGGGAGAAGGACACAGCATGCAGTGCGTCTCAAGCTTATGTGACCACAGAATCCCTTTACCGTCGGTGGTGCTGGACTGACTGTCCAAAGGACACAACGTGAGGAAAGCCGGTTTATGGGGCTTCTGGAAGAACTCCCCCAGGGGGCCAATACCAGGGACGGTTAAAAGCAGTCTACAGGTAAAGACTTTTTGGTTTGTAAGCCTTTGCCCGCAGGTCCTGAGTAGTTCAACCAACATTCCAAGATTCAACTGAAGACAGTTTCCAGAAGTTCAATTGCCTCATGTCACTTAAATAATTGATTTTCCTGAATGCCAACTTAGAATCACTGTTGAACTTAGAATTTGCTCAGGGAGGCAGGCCGTTCTAAACACCAGCTGCCCCACTAGACTCCATGGAGTCCAAGAAAGACAGGTAGCTGTGCATTTCCTGCCTTTCTCCTATCTGCATAGGACTCTTTAAAAAAAAAAAAAAAGGATTTATTTATTTGAGAGAGAGCGAGCACACGAGCGGAGGGAGGGCAGAGGGAGAGGGAGAGAGAGAGAGAAGCAGACTCCCGTCTGAGCACAGAGCCTGAGTCGGGGTTCATCAATCTCGCAACCCCGAGATCACGACCTGAGCCAAAACCAAGAGTCCGACGCTTAACCAACTGAGCCACCCAGGCGCCCCCTGCACAGGGCACCTTTGATGAAGCACAGGCATGCGTGCTGGGCGTACATAAACACACATCGCACCCACATGTGTGTATACACACAGGTGTCTGGTCCTCGGTCCATCATTTCTTCACATAATGTTTACTTTGAGGACTGTTCTAGATCGACCGGCGAACATTTTCCCAGGAGGTTATGACATATCTTAGGAGTTTCAGGGGTTATTTTTGTTCTTATTGCCTAAAGAGGAAAGAATACAGGCTTGACCCTCCCACGAGGCAATAGAAAAGAGCAAACGCCTGCGTTCACCGACAATTTATAAAAGAGACAAGGAATGATAAAATCCACTCAGACTTCTGCTGTCCAGTTTTTCAGATGGACCAGAAGAACTGGGTCTCCATAGCGTTTGGTCTCTCAAAGCTGGGCCTTTGGCTGCATTACTTTTCAAGTACGCTTTTCAAGTCTTGCCAAGTCCCAGCTTCCACACAGGACTTTGGATGACATTACCATCCTTTCCTTCAAATAAAAAAACCTTCTTCCTCAAGACCTAAAAATACTCCTCAGCCTTGGAGTGCAGCCTTGTCTTCATCAACACCTGTGCACTGGACCAGTTGTTTGACCAGGACAAGCCAAAAACACAAAGAAGCAACAGCAGTTTTGAGGGAGCTGATCCATACTTGGGTCTCCCTGAAAGGCCCAGACCCCAGAAATAGCAAAAATCTTTCCTTGTTCAGCCATGAGAATTCCCATCCCAACCCAACTCATGCTAGCTTTTTCTTTCTTGAGTTTTTTTGTTTGTTGGTTTTTTTTTGAGGGGGGGACAATCTTGGCACAATAGAATTAAAAATTACTTTGATTGAGTTTTTATTCTTGCCACTAGGATAAAGAGATCAGGATTTGGTTAACTGAATACTTTTTTTTATTCCTAAAAATTGACCTTAAATCTCATTACAATCAAGTAAAATAAAATTTTCTGAGACAAACATTAGATTTTATTTTAAATCACGTAGGTGATGATTTTAGTGCTCAGTGATATAGCATGAATTCTAAATTCATGGCCATATTGTTTTGGATAATAGTCCCAAATCTGGGGAGCTAAATATTGACTCAATCCAAGTCAAACTCTTGCGCCCAGGATTCAGGCCCTTTGCTATCACGTGCTGTGGGTGGGCTTGGGAAGGCTGCACAGGAGCTGGTGGAAGTCATAGCTGTTTCTAGTCTCAATAGGGGCCACTGGGAGGAAGGATCACGTTCAAGGGAGAGGGTGAAGGGTTAGGTGCCCTGACAGTATGATTTAGTGAGGTCAGGAGAGGGAGACATCAAGGACAGAGAAGGAGCACAGCAGTGGATATGAGGATGGGAAACCAATCAGAGTGCAGAACTGGGTGAAAAATAAGGCAAATTGGTTGGGGGAGTATTGTAAATGGTCCAAGAAAAAAAGCAAAAAGCTCATATAGTAGGTGCTCTGGTCAGCCTCGTTTGCAGTTTAGGGACAGGATATTTTTGTTCCTAATGAGTTAGTCATAGAAACAGCTTCTGATACGTGTGGCCTCAGTCTGTCCCTCTAGACTTGTCCCTTACACATGGGGTCAACTCCAGTGAGACCAGACAACTCCCACTTTCTCAGACTTCAAACTTCCCCTCTTTCCACCTCTGTCCTTTCTGTCTCCATTCTTTGCACCTCACCTAGAACTCCTTTCTTCCTGAACTTCCTCCTGTCGAATCCAACCCATTCCTTACAAACCACTGGGAATGTCATTTTTATGAAGTCTTCCCTGATCCCTCAACAGATGCCATCACTTTACTAAAGAAATCTGCATGTTCCGTCACAGTCAGCGCAAAGGGGTGGGGGAGGGCAGAGCAACTATTCCATTTCCTCTCCTCTGGGGCTCTATACTTAAAATTTTCCCGCATTCTGGAATTGCTATAGCTCTATTATTGGTATGTCATTTTACATTCTGCACAATATTGCAGGATGTCTGCTTGAAGCTAGCAGGCAGCTTACTAACTTACGTCTTAATGGTCAATCGAAAGGATTCACAGTAATTCTGGAATAAGCAACAGTCAGAGTTACATATATTAGGCATTAAAAACGATGGGGAGTGGAGTGGAAAATCTTTATTTGAGTTCCACTCTGATTCTGCAAGCCATTTCACATCTCTCTGGATCATGGTTTCTTCAAATATAAAATGAGAAGAGTTTATCTTCCCTATATATATTCCAGAACTTTGAAAGAAAAAAGTGAGCTAATGCCTAGAAGATACTTACAGGCTATAAAATGTTATGTACATAGGGACATTAGCAAAATAATGTTCATTTATCCTCTAGTTATTCAACTAACATGTATTGATGCCTACTATTTGATAAGCAGGAAGAAAACAGAGACCATACACATGCTGATTATACCTCTTAATTGGATAATTAACCTGATACAACTTGGTAAGTGAATGCTGAGATATGCACAAGTGCATTTTTCTCTACATCCACCATTAAGAAATAAGTTCTCCTATCTTTCATTCTTTTGTTGTTCTTTTCCCAAATTTCTAGACTATCTCTTTACATATATTATTTTTGTAACTTGAAAAATCAAACATTGGTTTATTTTGCTTGTCCCAGATCTCCTCATGAAAGCTCACCAAATTCCCTTATCTACCCAGAGATTATGTGCTCTGTGCTAGAAGAACTGCCGGATGGTTGGCACCAAGTGTGGTCTACACTTCCTCGCTCCTAAGGGCTAAACTGGATGCTTTGCATACAACAAGCCTTGGGATTCTTATATTTTAGTTCAGCACATTCCCAGAAACTTCCTGAACAATTCTACCCATGAGTGCTCGTAGACACAGGCTTTCCCTCTATTTCAAATTCGGACTGAGTAATGTATGATTTGAAAGCTCAATCTACAACTACTGAGAAGAGCCATGTAATAGATGACAAAATCAAATTCTAAATGGCTTTTGAATGATCCTCATCATTTCTCTCAAAAACTTTAAATTACGAACACTTCTATTGGCCATTTTGCTAACCATTTTGCCATTTTTCTTTTACTAAGCAGATTCTCAGAAAATTCTACAACTGGACACTTGAAAGTATAGATTCCTGCTGATGGGACCTCAAATATGGAGGCTGCTGGGGCAAAGTATCAAGTTCGGACCAGAAGACCAACACTAGTGGAAAACATCATCAACGCCCATGGTTTTCGACAGGCTAGCTGCTGGGTCTGGGATTCTGTCTACAGAAAAGAGAGGGATACGGCTGATGGAAAACTCACTTCTTGGATTCCGACTCTTCTGAGACTTAATTTCTCATCTCTTTAATTCTGGGGTCATACTTCTTTCAGTTGCGTCTGTTTGTTTGTTTGTTTGTTTGTTTTTTAAGATTTTATTTATTTATTTGGGAGGGAGAGGGAGAAGCAGATTCCCCGCTGAGCAGGGAGCCTGATGTGGGACTCGATCCCAGGACCTAGAGATCATTATTTGAACCGAAGGCAGAAGCTTAACTGACTGAGCCACTCAGGTGCCCCTGATCTGGGTTTTAATATACATAAGACATACAAATGATACAAAAGAGAGGAGGGCATTCCATGGTGGCAATGGGGGCTCACCTAAGAGCCTGGCATGTGGTAATGCTCTGCAAATATTTGCTGGGTAACTGAAATGATCAGTGAAACAAGCAATGAAGGAAACTGCTTCACCACCACCAAGTTCAGAGTAAGAACCAACAAAAGAGGGGAGCCATCATAACCACAATGGTTAATACCTGTTGAGTTAGTAATGGGTGCCATATGCTTTTCTAAGCTTCTAAGCATGCTATTATCTTATTTATTCCTCAAAAACCCGAATGGGGTATTATTTCATCATCCATTTTATAGATTTGGAAACAGAGCTTTGGGAAGGTTTAGTAAATTTCTAAGGATACCCAGTCGGTGTGTAGTCAAAAGTCGAATCCAAGATCCAATTTCAGTTGACAGGGACAAGAATGATCAGGATAAAGAGACCTGGGGCATCTGAAATTTGTAAACCAGAATGTGGGGGGATGCCTTCCATACGTTCCCACCATTCTAGGTGTTGATAAGAATCAAACAGATGCACAAAATATGGCTCCCTCCCTGCAAAGAATTTGTACACTGCATTTTTGTCAAGCTACTATCACCCTGTTCTGAAGGTGACCTGAGCCACTTCACTGGTGCTCTCTTCATTTCTCAGAATATAACCTCCTGAAGACAGGGTAGGTGGCTACTAGTCCCTTTGAACTTCCTTGCCCTACACAGATCAGTATTCATTCTTCAGTTCCTTCTATTACTAAGTTGCCAATAGACCTAAACGTGACAGATATGCCAAAGGGGAAGGAAGGAATGGAAAGCAGAAAGTCCCTGACTCATTAGAGCAGGGGTCAAAATATTGGCGAAGTCAAGAAAAATGCCTGAAGTAAATGTACATCTTTGATTTATTCAGAGTGTAAAAGCAGATTACCCTGACTGACGTATGCCTTGGGCCCTAGTTCTCAGAGAACATTTCCCAGTCATAAATCACAAGGCAATTGGCACGAGGAACAATGAAGGTGTATTTCTCACCCATTGGGAATGAGGCTTCTCATTTTCTTTTCTTACATCAAAGTAGTAATATATTAGACAGCTTCTGTCTGTAAATACGGTATTCGCCAAAGGATTTTACGAAGTGAGGAAGCGGAATATATCATTGTGAGGTGACTGGAAAGTGAAGGACATTTTGCAAAGAACACAAAATAACAAAGAGTTGATGATGCATAAAGATAACGTGCAGGGGCAGCAGGAATGGAATAAGAAAAATATCAGAATATTGGTGTGGCCACTACAAATGGCTGCTGAGTATAAGGAAACAGAACCACAGTTCATCTGAAAGGAGAGGTGCCCAAGCAGTGTGTCTTGGCATCAGGAAGTTACAGATGTGCCAAGAAATGTTGATCCCTCCGGTCTGGAGGTGGCTGGATGGGCCGGGAGGCCAGAGCATTGGGAGGTGGTCTCTGGCTGTGAGAAGCCTGCCCGGGGGAGCCTCAAAGGGTGGCCTGGGCTGAGTGCAAGTCTGAAAGTGTGCCCTACAGTCCCCAAAGGAGGCAAGCACAATGGCGGTGTTCACCACGTGCTGAGTGGAACCAAGGAGGACGTGGATTTTAGCAGCCAGCTGCGAGGGGGACCCAGTTACAGGCAAGAGACCCCTGGAGACACCGGGAAGGCTGGTGTTCCAGGACGCCTGGGATAAGGCATGCAGCCCAGAGTGCAGCCAGCCAGGGTAGGGGTGCTGGAAGGCCAAGGAGCTTGTCCTGGTGGAGGGAGCTCCAGACCTCACACCATAATACAGCGGGCACTTCTGAGTTTTCCTGGCTGATGTGCCCTTTGAGCAGTGACCAACCCAGCAGCAGGGCGACCCCTCTAACATGTAGACTTTGGAAGATTAGGGCTTCAACATCTTTGGAAATATCTGATATAGAAGAGAAAGAGTTCAAGTGGGTTCAGAATTTATTCTCATTATCCTAGAGATTTCAGCATTATATTTGTCGGTAAAGAAGAAAGAAGAGATGGGAAAATGTTAAGATATCATTTCAGTAGTCACAAAAAATATATGTACACGGTTTTACATTTCGATTGCCTTCTTGTACAAACTTTCCCCACGACGATAATTAGCAAGAACACGTATACTGTATGCTATCATTTCAAAGTTTTGATCAGGAAACGTGTGTCATAATTTCAAGTATAAAGTCACATATAAACAAGTTTTGTTCATGGAATCTAGCTGAAATTTCTCCTTAAAAGCTTAAGAAAGATCTTATTTGGAAGTTTTAGACACACTCGGTATTTAATATTTTCCTTAATCTTATGTATCTCATCCTTATATCACACGAAGAAACGTAAAGAAATAAAAAGAAATATTCTTACCAAACCCTTAACAGATAGAGCCAAATCACGTCCATCGTTATTATTGTAGTGTAACTACACTAATACATCATTACTTTCTGGTGGTGCTGACATGGAAAATGTTGGGAAGTAGTCCCCAAAACACCTTTTACCACTAGAAAATCTTCAACCTTTTTCACCGCAGGCAAGCCACATGAGTGGGCAGGCAGGAGACAATGTCCTGTATGGAGGACCAATTTGGGCCAAAGCAAAACAGCTAAAGAGTCAGGATATTCCCGAAAACTGCAAGAATATTGGAACAAGGAGAGGACCTTCCTTCCTTTTAAACTCTCAAAGACATGTAATCTCATTTTGCAGGGCTGGGAGGGAAAGATCGACAGGTGAAAATTAATGCTCGCAAAATCAAAACAAACATTTGTGTTTCATTTCTATCGTTGAATATGTGAAATATGAAAGGTGACGCAAGGCAAACCTGAATGGCATGCCCAGCTAGGCCAGAAAGAATTTATGAGAGAAGCCAGTAATTCTGGCTGCCTCGCCACCGCCTTTATCCACCAGCCTGAACCTTCCTTTCAGATCATCTTCTCAAATTATCCATAGGAGATTTATTCACATACTCAATAAGAAAAATATTTCTAATTATATCCAGCCATTCTTAAGATGAATGAGAATTATGCAGGGGTGCAAGGCTGCCAAGACTTTTTCTGCCAAACAATTCCTTTTGCCTTGAGAAAGAACAGGCAGCTGCATTGTTTCCATAGCTATCTATATAAAAGAGCCCTTGGAATGAGGCTGACTCGTCCTGCTTTAAAAAGCTCCAAGGTAAGTGGGAACGGGCCACGGGCTTTCAAGAGGGACACTGGCCACGCTGCCCTGCGTCGGCTGCAGCTGCTCGCTCGGGTACTGCTCCTGTAGATACTGTACGTTTCTACATCCGTGATTTTTGTAGCCTCCTGTTGACCATAGCCAGCAAGCTGCAAATGGGATTTTGTGTGTGCGTATGTGTGTTGCGGGGGCGGGGGGTGCTTTTGGTTAACTAATGAAGTGCTTTCCCCTTCTCTTTTATAGATCTGTCGTGTTTCCAGGCTGCGTCTTCTCACTTGCTAACAAGGTAAGGTTTGGACTAACCAGTCCCTGGAGGAGAAGGTGAGAGCCTCTAAGATGGAACTGTGTCACTTAGCAACCTTTGAGAAAGTGCTGGTCTCAGTAAATCCCTTAATAACTGTACTTCAGGAAAGGTGCTAGAGAGAGAGT
Source organism: Potos flavus (assembly GCA_028534135.1). Taxonomy (NCBI): domain Eukaryota; kingdom Metazoa; phylum Chordata; class Mammalia; order Carnivora; family Procyonidae; genus Potos; species Potos flavus. The sequence goes on from CM052891.1 coordinate 48,243,518, forward strand.
GAAGGAGACTTGCCTTTCAAAGAACAATGCACGTAGAGTTATTCAGAATGCAAGCATTCCTGGGGCGAGGGGGATTGTTAAGTAAGCATGGTATCTAACAAATAAGAAAGAAGGTACCTAGGAAAAAGCATCCTTAAGCTCCTTAAAAACCTGTAAAAGGTTCCCTTGCCCAATGTTGACTGCTGCATGAAATTAAGACGCTGTGAACCTTTTGTTACACACATAAAGGCATTAATATGCCTGACTACCACACACCGCGTTTGCAGAGGGAGACACCGGTGCGTAGCACACCAAAATGACTTTCAAGTAACTGGATCCTGTAATGACTGAGTAGCATTCTTTGTCAAACCTTTCATTCTATTGATGCCACTGGCAACCTGCAGATAACAGAGAATGGAGCAGTCCAAGCCTGCATTCTCCAGCAGGGAATTGGAAGGGCAAAGGGAGCCCTTCAATGCCGAAGAATTAGGATAATATACTGCATGTCCACTGAACATCGATGAAATAAATTAAAAATAAAAATAACAACAAAATGAGGATAACATTTGCTATGGCTTTTATCCTCAATTAGGTTAACCGATTAACTGAATGATAATAGGCCAATGATAAGATATAATAATATGCAAAGTAATTATGTTAGGCAAACACTGGTAAGCACACACCTGGAGAAAAAGAGGTAAACGAAATTATCATCCCCAAAACGCCTGAGCTTGAGCATTTCTGGTTGAATATCTAAAGGAGGAAAGGAAGTTCTCTTACAGTCTAGGACAAGAAATGGAATTTTCTACCATTACGATAAATGGCACTTTCTATCGAGATAGGAACCTGCACTATTTGAAACTGCTTTCTCAGTCATCATGTAACTTTGTTCCCAAAGTATCTGTCCAGGATCTCACAGGCTGTGAATTAAGAAAGGCAGATATTGTAATCCCTCTTCTATGAGGGAGGAATCGTGGCTCGAAAAGATCAAGGGATCAAGGGTCACCAGCTCCTCGGCAGGAGGCGGAGACCACACCCAGCTCTCTGGAGGAGAATGCTAATCTTGGAGGTTGAAAGAAAATAGTGCATGTCAAGCCTTGAGTACAGTGCTGGTTACATAGTGACCCTCGATGCATTTGAGGCTTGGGATTACGTTTGTTTCAGTAATTACAGCATGGTGCACAGGGGGCCTGCTGGGTGAAATTTCCAAATAGGGCGGTTTCCATGAACTATCCCCACCAATATATAGAGATACACTGATACACGTGACGGTCCAGAATCTCTAATGTGAAATACTTCATCTCCCTAGGACCTCTGAGTTCAGCAGCCATGAGTTCAGACCAGGAAATGGCCATTTTCGGGGAGGCGGCTCCGTACCTCCGGAAGTCTGAAAAGGAGCGCATCGAG
>CM052891.1:48245403-48275668 GCA_028534135.1 Potos flavus
CCACTTCCGCCCAGATCGAGATGAACAAGAAGCGCGAGGCCGAGTTCCAGAAAATGCGCCGGGACCTGGAGGAGGCCACCCTGCAGCACGAAGCCACGGCGGCCACCCTGAGGAAGAAGCACGCGGACAGCGTGGCCGAGCTCGGGGAGCAGATAGACAACCTGCAGAGGGTCAAGCAGAAGCTGGAGAAGGAGAAGAGTGAGATGAAGATGGAGATCGATGACCTCGCCAGTAACATGGAGACTGTCTCCAAAGCCAAGGTATGATCATGGTTTAAGTCTTAAAGAGATTTCTGAGACAGGTTTGAGTGAGATGCTCAAGAATCCTTAGTAACTGGCAGGAGGAGACTACAGACAGTGCAAGCAGGAGAAAGGCGGGAGCAAAGGGCACTCGAGTGTGATGGGCGAGGTGCTCAGTCTTTGTCGTGAGAACAGCCACACCCAAAGGACAGAAGGGTGAAAAGTTAAGCTCTTCCAAATAAAAAATATGATTCAACTATACATTTCGGGATTTTAAAAACACCTCACCTTGATGAGGTTTCTGTTTTTCCCCTTACACACAAATAAGTAATTTGCTTCTCAAAAAAACCACCAAGAATTAAATCAAGTATCATTATTCTCCTATCGGAGATAAGCCAGTTGAGTAAAGACTTGAATTCACAAAGCAGTTTACTGGTAGCATGTTTGGACTATGTCATTTGTTACTCTTTCCTTCATATTCTTAGGCCTCTGTAGTGTGTGTTTGTAAAGATATTATATTCTCATAGGGGCCCCAGCCCCTGTGGAGTACTCGGATTATGAAAAATTCCTGTGGTCCAAATGCTTGCTTGAGAAGCCTTCTGCTACTTTTTGAATGCAGGGGAACCTTGAAAAGATGTGTCGCACTCTAGAAGATCAGGTGAGTGAACTTAAGACCAAGGAAGAGGAGCAGCAGCGGCTGATCAATGACCTGACGGCTCAGAGAGCGCGTCTGCAGACAGAATCAGGTGGGCCATTTATCAGTGTTGACCTTGAATGACGAATTTCCCTTGGATGCTTAATTTGTTGAAAAACTCTGCACTGACTTATTGAGATCACATATTACCCCCTGGGAGACACCTGTCACCACCACTATGAACAAATCACTGACCACTGGCATAGATTGCTTTCTTTTTTGTTACAGTTGTGACTTTCATTAAAGAAATCCAGGCTCTTTTGTTTCTACACATTCTACACGTTGGCTTTCATCAAGTTATCAAATTAAAAGTGTAGCTTCACAGTATTTATTTGCACTTTTCAAAATGCTTACACAAGTTATTTATTACTTTATTACCCGCAACAGTCTGTGTAATGTAATCCACATATTAAAGATGACAGACTATGGCAGTGATGAAGTGACTGTCCAGGAATGCTTACTCCTCTCTTCTTCCTGAAGTCCAGCCAAATGCTGCTAGCTAGCACAGTCATGTAGAGAAGTATTCAGTACTCCAACCCAGCCCAAGAACCTTAAGTGACGTTTGTGGAGTTTTGACTATCCAAATTGGAGAGTCTCTGCATTTCTTTTGTCCCCTAATCAATCCATCCAACTCTTACCAAAGTTCCACCTCCTCAAGTGAGAAGTAACAAGATGGAAATTATTTTATGGGTCATCTGGACTATTAATGTAATAAGTAGGTCAAATGTTGGAGAACCACTTTACTCTTTCATATTCATTCAAATATTGTTCTTTCTAGGACAAAGTTCAAAGTTAGACTTTTATCATTGTTATACAGGTAGTTGGTAGACTTCATGAAAAAAAAAGAAAAAACTGTATTCTCAGAGCACCTGGGTGGCTGTCATTAAAACATCTAACTGCCTTTGGCTTGGGTCATGGTCCCGGGGTCCTGGGATCGAGCCTCGTGTCGGGCTCCCAGCTCAGTGGGGACCCTGCTTCTCCTTCTTCCTCTCCCCCCGTTTGTGTTCCCTCTCTTGCTCTCTCTCTCTCTCTGTAAAATAAATATATAAAATCTTTTTTAAAAAGTCTGTATTCTCAAAGAATCAAAATGCTCCTTTGTAGACTCTTTTCTAAGTTCCTTCTTTAACTTAGTGGCATAGAAAAAAAAAAGTTATGATTCTTATTAAATATTAACATCTCTTGTTACATGCTTCTTGACCAATTTCTACTGTGATAAATAATCTTTTTTTAAAAGATTTTATTTATTTGACAGAGACAGAGAGCATAAGTAGGCAGATTGCTAAATAGAGGGAGAGGGAGAAGCAGGCTCCCCACTGAGCAGAGAGCCCTGTGTGGGGCTTGATCCCAGGACCCTGGAATCATCACCTGAGCCGAAGTTAGCCGCTTAACCAACTGAGCCACCCAGGCTCCCCTGTGATAAATAATCTTAAATATCTTCCAAAATATCTTGTGTTGCTCCTAAGTATGTAATCAGCCTCCAAGCTTTCCATACTTCTCATTTTTACATAGATTTGCTCATCAGAACTAAAGTGGAATCTGGTGGCTTGCTGTAATCCATACTCTCTAATGTATTTCAAACTCAGCTCCCTTTCCCTGCTCCACTTTTCAATCCAGAGCTGATTTCCAAAGCGAGGTTGAGTTTTCTCCATCTTGGTCTTAACAGGTGAATATTCACGCCAGCTAGATGAAAAGGACTCCTTAGTTTCTCAGCTCTCAAGAGCCAAACAAGCATTCACACAACAGATCGAGGAACTGAAAAGGCAGCTTGAAGAAGAGATAAAAGTAAGCCCTACTTGTCATTATCCTTATTTTTGAGGTTTTATTTCTCTTACTTTTACAGATTGTCTTCTGACGGCTTATAGGAGCCTAGAGACTAAATGTCACTTTGAAGATATCAAAGTAAGTCTCTGATCTCTATGTTCTCAGGCCAAGAGTGCTCTGGCCCACGCCCTGCAATCAGCCCGCCACGACTGTGACCTGCTGCGGGAACAGTATGAGGAGGAGCAGGAGGGCAAGGCCGAGCTGCAAAGGGCAATGTCCAAGGCCAACAGCGAGGTGGCCCAGTGGAGGACCAAATACGAGACAGATGCTATCCAGCGCACAGAGGAGCTGGAGGAGGCCAAGTATGTCTAGACTTAGATGAAATGAAAATATCTCTGTTAACAAAGCGTATCTGCCATAAGCACTGAATGGGAAAATGTCCAGTGCTCCCAAAACAAATTTGAAAAACCAAGGAAAAAATATGCATGAACATAAACCATAGCAAGACAGACATTCTGGGCAGTGCAGGAAAAGAAATTAAGCTAGAAGGCAGAAAAAAGAAAGCAAATAAGGCAAGAGGAAGCTGAAGGACTACCTTTAAAAGGGGGGACTTTTGACATCATTCTATCCACAAAGGTGTAGACAGAGTGAGTGTTAACTGTACTTCCCTGTGCCCCTCCTCCCTCTCAGCCACTAATGGGAAAATCAGTTCAAGGGGTTAGGCGTGTAAGGGAAAAAATAATTGGGCTTCAGAACATAGCTCCTCCTTCTGAGATGTAAGAACATGGCTATTCGTAGGGGAACAGAGACATATATTGTTAAAGACTAAAAAGAAAATAAATTTTGCAATAAGAAAGGAAACCCATCATTTCACAAAGGACCAAATATTCAATGCAATCAACAGTTCAAGATGGAACTGTAAAGACAGAGGATCTGGACAGGAAGAAACCTACTCATTCAACAGGAAGTTTCAGGAGAGATCTAGTTGTTTATCCTGTGACCCATGCACAACCATGTAGTTGGAATCACGGTGGCTGGGTGCCTTAGAAGAGCATCTGAGTGGAGCTCACAAAGCAAAACTGATATTGATTTGGAAGTTTATTTTTATTAAATGATTATCAAAAAGCCAGGAAAAATAAGGGACACAGTTAGCCAAAATCAAGTATATTTGATTTGAGGTTGAATTCATTCATTTGAATTCAATTCATCTAACATTTGAGGACTTAATATGTATGACAACCTACAAGAAAACAAAGATGAGCAACATACACGCTCTACCCTCTGGAGATGAAAATTCAAAGCAGACAAGACATAAATAACAGTAATTAAAGGCAGACATTATTATTCTATAGAGGAGAAGTAAACCAGCCACCTTGATGGGTAAAATGTTGCTTGGGCTGATCACAGACAGCCTTAAAGCCAGAGTATGAAGTATGGCCGTGTTGAAATTTACACTGTTTTCAGTATTTATTTCATAGGAGAGTAGGAATGAGTTAACACAGAACTGGGCCTACCAAACTAGCTGGAAAAGCAAAGTATTGGGAGCCTGGCTGTAGAAATCACTCTTTTGTGCCTACTTTGAAACATCCAAGTCTACTAATGGCCATTCGCTTCTCTTGTCCTTATTTCACTTTTTAGAAAGAAGCTGGCCCAGCGGCTGCAGGATGCCGAGGAGCACGTGGAGGCCGTGAACGCCAAGTGTGCTTCTCTAGAGAAGACAAAGCAGAGGCTCCAGAATGAGGTGGAGGACCTCATGATTGACGTGGAGAGAACCAATGCGGCCTGTGCCGCCCTGGACAAGAAGCAGAGGAACTTCGACAAGGTAACTCATGTACCAGTCTCTGGCTCAGTATTCAACACAGGATGGAAGCCAGCCTGCTACCTTCGGTGTGCCTTATTCAAACTACCTGAGGGCTGTTCTCACTGGCTCCGGCTCCACGGGAGGCGGTGGAGGGGGACAACGTCTAGGGTTTCTACTCTTCTCATTCATAATGATTCGTCAGTCCCAGATCATCTCAACTCTGACACATGTCAGAAGAGATGGTGTCCCCATCCCACCAACTTAACCCATTAAATTTCTGAACCATTCTTTGCCCCTCAGATCCTGGCAGAATGGAAACAGAAGTATGAAGAAACTCATGCTGAACTTGAAGCTTCCCAAAAGGAGTCCCGCTCCCTTAGCACAGAGTTGTTCAAGATTAAGAATGCTTATGAGGAATCTTTAGACCAACTTGAAACCTTGAAGCGGGAAAATAAGAACTTACAACGTGAGTACATCTCACCTTTTCTTTAACAAAAGATTTGAAAAAATGTTTTCCCTCACTGAACAAACTTTTATATTTTTGTTCACCAACAGAGGAGATTTCTGATCTCACTGAGCAGATTGCAGAAGGAGGGAAACGTATCCATGAACTGGAGAAGATCAAGAAACAAGTGGAACAAGAGAAGTGTGAACTTCAGGCCGCTTTAGAGGAGGCAGAGGTAGACATTTTATTGTACATTCTAAAACAATTACAAGAGGAATTAGAGTCCCGTTGCATGCAAGAAATTCTCGAATTAAGAGAAAAAAAGGAATTCTGACTCTGTGTACACAGCATGAGGATGGAGAATCAACAATGCATGCAACTAACACACCTATATGTCAGGAACTGTGCTAGACACTGAAAAAAACAAAGATGAGTAAGTTAAGGTCCCTGCCCTCAAGGGCACTATCTAGCTGGGGAGACAGAAATATATAAGATCAACAACAACTCATTGTAGAAATTTCCAGAAAAATGGAATAAAGATGTGTTATGGCAGCACAAACGCAAGAACTTAATTCCTATTTCTAGAATACTATAAACTTCCATTCCCTGCTAATGTCACCCCTTGCTGTCATTAAAGGCATCTCTTGAGCATGAAGAGGGAAAGATCCTGCGCATCCAGCTGGAGTTGAACCAAGTCAAGTCGGAGGTCGACAGGAAAATTGCTGAAAAGGATGAGGAAATTGACCAGCTGAAGAGAAACCACATCAGGGTTGTGGAGTCGATGCAGAGCACCCTGGATGCTGAGATCAGGAGCAGGAATGATGCCATCAGGCTCAAGAAGAAGATGGAGGGAGACCTCAATGAGATGGAAATCCAGCTGAACCATGCCAACCGCATGGCTGCAGAGGCCCTGAGGAACTACAGGAACACCCAAGGCATCCTCAAAGTGAGTGTGTTCCAAAGATGGCCCCAAGGTGGTTGGCGTGACCGCAGCCCCGAGAACGGAGTGTCTCAATGATCGTTCGTCCCACAGGACACCCAGCTGCACCTGGATGACGCTCTCCGCGGCCAGGAGGACCTGAAGGAACAGCTGGCCATGGTGGAGCGCAGAGCCAACCTGCTGCAGGCCGAGATCGAGGAGCTGCGGGCCACTCTGGAGCAGACGGAGAGGAGCAGGAAGATGGCAGAACAGGAGCTCCTGGATGCCAGTGAGCGCGTCCAGCTCCTGCACACCCAGGTGAGTATCACACAGTGAAAAATACAAAGGAATGAAAATGAAATTCCTACTCACATCTTGGCATTACCTAAAAATGCATTCATAATGTTTCATGGAGGATGAAGTTTAAAATATTTAATATTTGTGGGTTAATAATATCTATACTGTGACATCCAGTCACATTAAAAAGATATTGTCATCTCAGATAATTTATGGAACAAGGAGGGATCTCAGATAATTTGTGGAACAAAGAGGGTAATTTACTTAATTACCTAGTTTGTGAATTCATGAAAAATCTGGCATCTTAATTTTTCTCTCATGTACTAAATATTTCTAAATTTGATATTTTAACCAGAACACAAGCTTGATCAACACCAAGAAGAAGCTGGAGACAGACATTTCCCAGATCCAGGGAGAGATGGAGGACATTGTCCAGGAAGCCCGCAACGCTGAGGAGAAGGCCAAGAAGGCCATCACTGACGTGAGCAGAGGGCAGCACAGTGGTGGTCAAATCTGAATCCTGATGTGCTAGCTCAGCTCTCTCAACTGGTTTTGTTTCACTGCTCATCAGGCAGCCATGATGGCCGAGGAGCTGAAGAAGGAGCAGGACACCAGCGCCCACCTGGAGCGCATGAAGAAGAACCTGGAGCAGACGGTGAAGGACCTGCAGCACCGTCTGGATGAGGCTGAGCAGCTGGCCCTGAAGGGCGGGAAGAAGCAGATCCAGAAGCTGGAGGCCAGGGTGGGTCTTCTGATCAGCATATTTCCCACCTCATTCCAATCCAGTGCATGATTTTGAGTACCTTGCACTGCTGGATGACTGGGGCATACAGAGACGACTGAGAAAATGTTCCTTCCTGCCCAAGAGCTTTTAAGGGCACAACTAGACTAGGCCGTCAAAACTACATACAAAGCAGAGTGAAAGAAGCACTGAAGGTCATTTGAAGTAGCAGAAATCCACTGAGTGAATGGATCACAGTAAATGTCTTTTAAAATACCTATTTTCTTGCAGGTCCGTGAACTTGAAGGAGAAGTTGAAAGTGAACAGAAGCGCAATGTTGAAACTGTCAAGAGTCTACGCAAACATGAGAGGAGAGTGAAGGAACTCACTTACCAGGTAAGGAAAATGGCCTGTCCAGGTTTTCACCCTAGTCTGAAAGGGCTCAAAAAGCTAATGTACAACAAAATGTTCATGGTATTTGTACTTTCAAGAGACCCACTCTTCAAAATATTATTTCAGACTGAGGAAGACCGCAAGAATGTGCTCAGACTCCAAGATCTGGTGGATAAACTGCAAGCGAAGGTGAAAGCTTACAAGAGACAAGCTGAGGAAGCGGTGAGTTCTGAACCCCTTGGAGGGACCACACAATCCATCCCCCCAGCCCCAGCCTTAAGCATGGCCAAGCCAGCTTAGTTAGGGGGATGGAAGGAAAGGAAAGGAGGGTACAATGAGGAAGGATCAAAGAAAAGGGGTCAACGATGTTCTGAAGAATGAGAAGAAACCAACCACTTGATGAGCCAGGGAACACTGTTCCAGGGATGGGGAAGAACAACACAATGCTTTTGAGTGGACAAGAATCTAGTTCAAGAAGCAGAAAGAAGCACAAACAGAGCAGTTGAGAGGGGGCTGAGGAGCGAGAGAGGAGGCCCATCACAGGGTTTTCTAGGTCTTGGTAAAAGGTCTGGATCACATTCTAAGTACAATGGGACACTAGGAAGCCACAGGAGGGTTCTAAACTGCTCGATTGTGCCCTGGCTTATACTTTTTAAAAAGAATATTCTGGCTACTTTGTGGAGAATAGATTGCCCAATAACACAGGTAGGTACAGGACGACATTCTAGGAGGCTTTTCAGGTGGGCCTATGGCTTGCCTGAGGGCAGTAGTGGAGCAGATAGAGAAGAGTGGAGAGATTCAAGATACATTCTGGAGGGAGAAACTATAGGACGTGCTAACTGGTTGCCCTGGGGAGGGGCCAAAAATGAAATCCAGAGTACTTCATCAAGTTCACAGTTTGAGAAACTAGTCGGATGGTGCGAGAAAGACTACAATGGGGAACTAAGGGAGGAACAGATTCACAGGGCAAGAAAGAAACAGGAATTCTGTTCTGGAAACACTGTTTGAAATACCATCATATACACAGTGAAGGTGACGAGTAAACAGTTAAGTCTGAAGCTCAGACAGTCTTGGTCATGTTCAGACCAAGAGATTCTTGGCACTCCACCTTATCTCATTTCCCCAGTCCATGACTTATTTGAAATAATAAATACCAATTTTCTAAGTATGTAAGTATGGTTATATATACCTACTCATCACAAATTCGTTCCTCTGTTCATTAATGGTTTTCATTATTCAGCTGACCTCTAAGGTCTGGGGCGGGAAGCAAGGTGTAAGGGGGACAGAGAGAGAGAAAGAGAGACTTAATGGGTCTCTAGCCCCTACTTCCCTCATCTGTAACAGGAAGATCTGAGGTTTTACTCATGCTCTATTATTTAGTAATTCTAAGTTTTATTAGTTTCTAAATTTGAATGCCATATTTTGAACAGTTGTCAATGAGCCTTTTAAAAAAAGGACAATTACTAAAGACTAAACCCAAACCAGCCTTCCCAAATTCACTGCTTATCTGTTCAAACATCATCAGAGACTACTGAAGACTATTCTAGGAAATAAACTTTGTTTCAGTTCTAAATTGCATTAAGTGGCAAAAATTTATACTCAAATACTCAAGGGGCAATAATTTATATTCAAGGCTATTAGCTTGATATAATATAGGGGTTTTTTTAGAAGGTTTTTGTTTTTGTTTTTTGTTTAGAAGGTTTGGATCATTCACCAAACTCTGGGGGGGGGGGGGAAGAAAGAGGTTGGAAAGCTGACATATTTAGCAGTAGCTCTAAGATGTTTACATGTTAAAAAGGAGAACTTTTAGGAATGTTGATAGCAAATGTCACCTGTCCCTCCTTGTTATCCCTGAGTTCAAGAAGCATGAGACGAGTTAATACAAACAACAACAACAACAACAAAAATAATAATAATAATTCAAGAGCATTTCTCTAGTTTTTTAAGGTTTACTAGAGTGAAGCATTTTTAAGTAAAAAGAAATTTGAGACCAACTGATCTAAGAAACTGGAAATTCTGAACTCTTTTCCCTCCTAAATGCATCTCCATTCATTCCCAGGAGGAACAATCCAATGTCAACCTCTCCAAGTTCCGCAAGCTCCAGCACGAGCTGGAGGAGGCTGAGGAACGGGCCGACATTGCCGAGTCCCAGGTCAACAAGCTGCGGGTGAAGAGCCGGGAGGTTCACACGAAAATCATAAGTGAAGAGTAATTCAACCAAATGCTAAAAAGTGACCAAGGAAATGCACAAAATGTGAACATCTTTGTCACTCTGTTTTCTACTTTGTTTTTTTGCAGATAAAAAATTTATCCGCAAATAACTTGTGAGTCTCTTTCCCCTCCCCATCTGTGTCAATTAATCTTTTTCTGCACCAAGAAAAGATAGAAACAAAGAAAGAAAGGGAAGGAGGGAAGGAGGAAGGAAACGTAGAAGGGAGGGAGAGAGAAAAAGAGAAAGAAAGAGAGAAAAAGAAAGATTTTGGCTTATATCTTACAGAGCAGGATTTAGTCACCAACGTGATAGGAGCAGCCAGGCCAGTCCCTGAGAGTGAATGCCCTCAGCCACGCTTGTCCCTGTGGGGGGCAGATGAGGCCTAGAGGTGGGCGTTAGGCATACAGAACACAGAATATGATAAATCTCACAGGGCAAAACACCAGCTAGTTCTCAGAAAAGGCTGATTTCTGTTAATGAAGTAATTTATTTTCTTCATAAGATGGTAGGAAATTCTTGATCTCAAGACGGCAGTAAAAATAAATCGGAATAGTAATTACCTACATAAGATAAATGAAACTGTAAAACATTTGTATTGGACACTCAAAAATACTCCAAATGCAAACTCTCCACGATAAATACATGAACTATTAAGTCGGGATTAGGATCCCTTGAGAGGGAAATACATTCTGTGGATCTTCTAGACCTTTTTAAATGTAAGAGATGTTTAGTATTTTGTTCCTTGCAATGGGTTTAAGTGGTTTTCCTGGGCGGACGTCCTCCCTTGCTGTTACATTAGAATAGGAAACAGGAGGGAGTTAAGAATGAATATATTTGCAGTGTCTGTGCTCTCTCTGGAAAGTTCTGTCTCTCTTACAAGGCTTTCTCCCAGTGCTGTTCACAGCAGTGGAAGGCCAATTAATTGTTTCCCATTAGTTCCCTGCTCTCATTATTTGGTCTCTGGATTGTGACACTGTGCCTTTCTACAGAACTGCAGCAAGCCACCATCAGGACTATAACCTGTATCACTACTACGGAGCAACATGGCTAAAGGTAGCCCGGGCCTTCTGCTTACCTCATTTTTAATAGACCCGGAGCACGTAAAATAGCAAGTATCTTTTCAGCTAGCAAGGTAACAAAGACCTTACAGGAATCATACTCCTATTTCAAAAGAACAATATAAGAATATAAGACTCCATGTTTTAAATGGTACTATCTGGTGGGTTAAATTATCCAACTGCACTCATCCAGACCCAGGCTCCTGGGGAAGATCCTGGTGGGTTGTTAGGTGCCTCCATTTATTTTCTGTGGCTCCTTGGAGACAACTGTTTATTCTAACTTGACATCTGGACCTGCGGTTTAAATTGAAATCTATTGCTCCCTGATCACAGCACTTCCCAGGAAACTCTCTTGAGAGGTGATTTATCCTCTCACAAGCCTTTCAGAACTTAAGTTCTGCTGCTTATTCTCTTGTAGAAAGCTCTTCTTTGAGATTCATGCTCTTCTGCTCTTCCCCGTACCTACTGCTGTCCTCCACTGACCTTCTTCATTACGATTCTGGCACCTCTTCTCTATCCACCCAATTCTTACCACATTCCTGGGAGATGTCAATGTCCATATGGATGATGCTCCAAATACACTGACTCCAATCCTCCGGTGCCTTCTCCTCCCCTCCACTTTGTCCATTGCTTCACTCTGGAAAATGCCCAAACCTCACCCTCACTCACCAAGTCAAGCAACTACTTTCTGATCTTCCTAGCTTGCATGTTGCACTATCCCCAACCTAATAGTTCTCATTTAACCATATGGGACCTCCAGGACTCTGACCTTTTATTTCTTCCATATTCATTATCCCCTACTTCTCTCCCAAGGAAGCAAAAATTCATAATCTATCTTTTTGTCCACTCTCTTCACAACACCCTAAACTTCTTTGCCATCTCCTATCCCCTGTCACACTTGAGTGGAAAGAAACTAAACCTGAAGGAACCCAACATTTCACTACTCCACACTTGTAAGAAGATGGCACCACTATAAATTCCCAACCATAAGCCCCATTGGGCCTTTGGTGCTGGAGTTACACAGTCAACTTGCTCACTCCCTATATTTCTATTTCAAATCTTCTCTGCTCCCCTCAAATCTCCATTCACCGCCTTTGGCCCCAGAAGATCACCTCCCATCCTGCTTACAAGAAAAACTAGATGTCACCAGATGGAAATGGCCTCCCATTCCTGCTGCGAAGCCATATTCACCCTTCCAATGTTGGGGTGCTCCTACAATTTAATTTCAGGACCACCTCCTCAGAGCAGTTCTAACCATCAGCCCCTCCCTTCTTAGAACGGTTATACAGTGGACTCCTTTTCTCTCTCTTTATCCCCAGTATCTCCCACTCTACTGCATCCTTTCTTAAAACTGTCTCTTGACCCTATTTCTTTCCTCTAGTTCCTTTCTCTCCACTTTCCTCTGCAACAACATTTCTTGGAAGCATTGCATATACACACTGTCTCCATCTCCTCACCTCCCATCTACTCCTCCACTCACTCTAGTCTGGCTTTTGTTCCCTCCACCCCACCTAAATGGGTCTCACTGTGATCCTCAGTGACTTCTTCATTGCTGAATCAAATGGACACTTCCCAATCTTTAATCAACTTGACCTTTCAACTGCATGTTATACATCTGACCATTCTCTCTAGGGGGAAATGTTCTCTTCCCTTTATTTCCAAAACTCAGACCTGCTTTGGTATTCATCGTAACTGAGGCTCTTTAGACTCTTTCTCTTTCTCCTCCATCAGCTCATCTGCCTCTGCCCAATCATCACATGTTTCCATGAGCTCAGTGCGATGGGGCCCACATCTCCATCTTAGGTCCCTTCTCCCCTCAGTTGACATTTCCTCCTTGGTGGTTCTCGTTCCGCTCCCTTGGTTTCTATTACCATCCATAACCTATGAACTCTAAATTTATATCCCAACTCCAGTTCTCTCCTTTGAGCTCCAAGCTTGATGTTTCTACTAACAGAAACTTTAAACCCAACACGGTCAAAATTTTTTTAAAGATTTTTATTTATTTATTTGACAGAGATATCACAAGTAGGCAGAGAGGCAGGCAGAGAGAGAGGGGAAGCAGGCTCCCCGCTGAGCAGAGAGCCCGATGCGGGGCTCGATCCCAGGCCCCTGAGATCATGACCTGAGCCGAAAGCAGAGGCTTTAACCCACTGAGCCACCCAGGCACCCCAACAACATGGTCAAAATTAATGCATGACCATAGCCTCTGATCCTTAAGCCTCTCTTGTATTCCTATACTGTTCCTCATCACAATGGATGGCAACAGTGATCATTTAGTTGCTCCGGCTAAATACTTAGAAAATCAGCCTTGAAACTGACCTGTCCTCACTCACCCATATCCAATCAGTCATCATGCTTTTTTTCTTTACTACTCCTAAATATCTTTCAAAACCGTCAACTTCTCTGTCTCTTCCGCCATATCCCCCTTTCAAATGGCCATCGTCTACTGCCTGGACTCCCACATATCTACTCTTCCGTCCTGAGTCTAACCCATTCTAATATAATCTAAACTGCAGCCAGAGAAATCTTTCTAAAAATAATAAAGTGATCATGTCACCATCCAGCTTAAAATTGCCCCCCTTTGCTCTTAGCATAAAGACTAAAATCCTGAAGGTGGCCCTTGCCCACTTTGCAAGCTCCACCTTGTGAGACTCTCTTCCTCCCTCTGTATGTCTTGGCCTCACTGACCTCCTTGCAGTTCCAGGAACATACTGTGAGCCTTCTCACATCATGGACTTAGCACTGTTGCTGCCTCGGCTTCAAGAATTCTCTCACATCTCGTCTCTATACTTAGACTGGCTAAGGCCTATTCTCTCAATCTCAGCTTCAATTTCACTACTTTAAGAAAAAGACCCGGGCCCTCCAGAATAGGTCTGATCTCTGTTACATGTTCTCTTTACTTATCACTTACAAAACTGCAAAGAATGTCTTTCTCCCTCATTAAAACATAAGCTATGTGAAGTACAGGTTTGGGATCTTACTTGTTCATCCCTATATCCCTCCACTTGGCATTGGGTCTTGAATAGAGTGCATGCTCAATTATCACATTCTGACGTATGAATGAATGAATGCTTCCATACCTTTGAATTTGTTGTCTGTGTGCCCTCCAACCCTTCCCCATCTGGCAAATGTTTACCCATTCCTCAATCCATTCCACATGGCTCCCTTTCATGCCTTCTTTGGGAGTCAAAGTGTCTACTCTTGTACGTTCTAGGACACCCTCTCCCGTATTTTAATATCACTGTCATGTTTTCCTTGCTCATGCTGCCTCTGACTATAGTACTCTTTCCTCCTCTTTGTGAGTCCACTCTCCTCATCCTTCAAGGGCACTGGCTCCAAGCAACCTTCCCTAGCAGGAGGGAGAATCTCTCTAGAGCATTTGCCTGAACCTTCTCCTGTCTTCGTGTCTTATCTTTCCCACTTGGTTTTTGCATCCCGTCTTCTCTCCCTCCTCTCATTTATCGCATGCTTCCCTGTATCTCCCCTTCAATTCCTGTATCTTGTCTTAGCTCCTCTATTCAGATATTCTATCCTGCTCATGACTCTTGCTTGGTTAATGCGTCCTGTCTGACCTCTCCTGGTACTCAAGGCAAGTCCAGATTTTAGACTGCTTAGTCTGTTTGACTTGTTTAAAGAAAAATAGTTGTATTTATTCACAGTTTATTTCTGAATTGTCCCCAACATATTTAAGAAAAAAAATCATTTTGTAATCTTTTCTCTTACTTTCAACACCTTCAAAACACACAGTGACCTTTACGGAAATGCAAAATATCCACTAACAACCAGCACAGGAATACCAAAACATTTACTCCCATTTGCCCTACACAAGTGCCTCTTATGTCTTTATAGACGAAATGCCAAGAGCTGAATGATTCTGTCTCCCCATTCTTTTCCCATGTAGACCTGCATCCCTGGGAATCTATGTGCCTCTGAGTTAATTATAACACGTAGGAGATGCTTCTCTATTCACTCTATTTAAGTGAAAGGTGTAGACAGCTAGAAGGGGCAGGGGATGAGTGAGCAAAACTGCTGCATGTGAGTAGGGACAGATTACTGAGATGCTACCAAGACAGAATTTCTGAAGAACGTTTTCAAGGTTCCACCTATATCCTGTAGCAAAGAACACCTAAGTCTCTACATATCTCTGTCTTTTTAGCAGCATGTACTTCACACGGTTGCGTGTGTCGTGGGGTAGTTTGTGGCATTCTGGGTTTCAGTATGCGGCTTCTGCCAGACAAGCATTATGGCCTGCCCAACAACAGGACACCGAAACACCACCTGCCGCTCTCATAAAACGCAGCTTTCACAAAATGCGAGTCATCTGAGGGGAGGCCTCTTATTTATTATTCTGTTAGCTGTTTACTTCCGGCATAGCTTTTATCGTGTCAGTAACATCATTAGATAAACACAGAGCCCCTGAGTCGGAAGGGGCGCTGGAGGCTGTACAGCTAGGAGCTGGGTGGGCTGAGCTCAGTCTTTGCTCTACCACGCACACCAGCTCTGCGATCCACGGCGATTTATGTAACCAGACTGTGGCTCGATTTCTTTTCAGTATTCAGCAATACTAACATTTTCTACTCTCTAGGTTTGCATGAGGATAAAATGAAGCAGTGTAAATCAAATCCTTAGAATACACACACGGCTCTTGGTAGGCACTCGAACTACAGACCTATTTTCCCCTCAGTCGCCTCCCCACAATTTTCCCTGCTTAGAATGTTCCTCATTCACAGGTCTGTAGAGGTCATTCTTTTGCATTATTTAAGTCTCCGTTCAAAGAAGCCTATCCTGCTTGCCATCCCAAATGTGGCCCCCTGCCTACAATAATTACTACCTCGTGACTCTTTTACTTCCCATAGCATGTCATATAGAATAAGAAATATGTCTTTAACTTTTTTTCTATGAATTCATTGTCTCCACCACCCCCTTCCATCAAAATGTCAAGTCCAAGAGAGCAGGGATTTCTTTTTTTAAACTCTTGTATGTCTGCCCAATAAATACAATTAAATGAATGAGTACCCTATATGTATTCTATACTTGTATAGAAAATCATCCCCTGGAACGT
Source organism: Potos flavus (assembly GCA_028534135.1). Lineage (NCBI taxonomy): Eukaryota > Metazoa > Chordata > Mammalia > Carnivora > Procyonidae > Potos > Potos flavus. The sequence continues at coordinate 48,261,006 of CM052891.1, forward strand.
AGTTTGAGGTAGCTGAGCATACAGTCATCATTGACCTTGCCATGATCGAGATTTTCACAAAAATCACAATCTCAAGCATCCCATTCAGTCTCTGCACAAATAACCAAAGCATATAAGGAGAAACAGATAATCTGAATAGGCCTACATCTATTAAAGAAATTAATCAATAATTAATAAGCTTCCAAAAAAGAAAGCATCAGGTCCAGATAATTTCACTGGTGAATTCTACCAAACATTTAAGGAGAAATAACATCAATTCTCTACAATGTCTTCAAGAAAAAAAGCAGAGGGAAAATTTTCTAACTTACTCTATAAGGCCAGAATGACCCTAATATCAAAACCACATAAAGACATTACAAAAAAGGAAAACTACAGACTAATGTCGCTTATGAACATAAATGCAAAGCTCCCCCAATGAGATATTAGCAAATCAAATCCAACCATATATATAAAATAGTGACACATCACACCAAGCAGGATTTATTCCAGTCAATCTCTAATACCTCCTCTTCCAGCTCACCTGCTCTAAATATTCCATCTCTGCAATTCTTTCACATCATCAAGACCTCCTATCCACTGACCACTACTTTTTCATTGTTCTGCTATGTCCTCTCATTTTCGTCCTTGTCTAAGCTTAAATTTCATGGTCTAGTATTAAAATAACTCACTCGAAAAGATTCTTAACTCCTTTGGCCCTGTCCCTATATTTCTCTTGCCAGGCAAAGTCTCACCTGGGTTCAACTCGGCTTTTCTATGGCCACATCCAAGCAACTGAACTTGCTGGAGAAAAACAGATCTGCTAAACCGGTCTAACTTTAACTGTATGACTTGAACTCAGTACTTCCGGCCAAGCCTCTCGCTCTCCAGAAGGAACACGTCACCCCTCCTCTCTGTGTACATGCTACATCTCTCTGCACTGCCCTCACTCTCTGCCAATGACTTCATCTCATACTTCACTGAGAAAATAGAAGCGAATAGGAACTCGCTCATCTTCCCAACATCAAATCTATGAACTAACTTGTATCTTGCCCTCACTCTGTCTTCTTTCCTAATATAGGAGGTGTCCATGCCCCTCTCAGAGTCCAAACCTGCCACTTGGCCTCTGGACTCCAGCCCCTCTCGCCCTGTTTCCCACAATAATCCCCTCCTTCTCTTGGGTCATCAATTTGTCTTAACTCTCCAGAATCCTTCTCACCAATACAAATATGCTTAGTCTCTCCCTCTTTTAACAACTCCTCCCTTGACCCCATGTCTGGCTCCAGATACCACTTCATTTATTAGCTACCCTTATCAACAATCTTTTTTTTTCTCTGACATTTATTATGAGACATAACACTTGCCCCCTAGCTGTTGAATCACCCCCAGGCTTTATTCTCAGACAACCCAGGTTTTGCAGAACAGAGACTGCTGTGTCCCTTCCAGAATCTATATTCCTGACCCTCAAAACCCATGGGCATAATAAGATGATTGTTTTAAGCCATTATGTCTGCAAGAAATATGTTATGTCAGCAACACTAACTGGAACATGGCCCAAGCCACCATTATATTCTACCTATACTTTTTTTTTTATTTAATTTTATTTTTTCAGTGTTCCAAGATTCATTGATTATGCACCACACCCAGTGCTCCATGCAATACATGCTCTCCTTAATACCCATCACCAGGCTCACCAAACCCCTCACTCTCCTCCCCTCCAAAACCCTCGGTTTGTTTCTCAGAGTCCACAGTCTCTCATGCTTCGTCTCCCCCTCCGATTTCCCCCAATTCACCCTTCCTTTCCTTCTCCCAATGTCCTCCATGTTTTTCCTTATGCTCCATACATAAGTGAAACCATATGATAACTGACTCCCTCTGCCTCACTTATTTCACTCAGCATAATCTCCTCCAGTCCCATCCATGTTGATACAAAAGTTGGGTATTCATCCTTTCTGATGGAGGCATAATATTCCATTGTATATATGGACCACATCTTCTCTATCTATTCGTCGGTTGAAGGGCATCTTGGCTCTTTCCACAGTTTGGCGATTGTGGCCACTGCTGCTCTGAACATTGGGGTGCATGTGGCCCTTCTCACTGCATCTGTCTCTTTGGGGTAACTGCTGTAGTGGCCTGCTGCCTCTGCCTGTCCTCCCCTTGCTGTCTTACAATCCATATTCAACACAGGAACCCAGAGTGGTTCTTTTAAATCTTCAGTCTGATTACATTTCTTCCCTTTCTAAAATTCTCCTCTAGCTCTCCATCCCATTCAGATTAAAAACCAAAGTCCCTGCATTGTCCCACAAGCTGACCCTCCCTACCTCATCTCCTGCCACTCTCCCCCTTGTCCATTTTGCTCCTATTTCAGGCTTCTTTACTAATCCTTCAATACTTTAGGGGGACTCCAGGCTCAAGACCTTTACACTCTCTGTTCTCACTCTCTGAAATACTCTTCTAGATATCCACAATTCTTGCTCCTTCACTTCCCTCAAGCTTCTACTCAAATGTCGCCTTTTTATGAAAGTCTTCCAAGATCACCCACCTTGCTACAATGCTCCCACTCCCCCTTACTCAGCTTCATTGTTCTTTGAAGCACGTAGTATCATCTGGCTTATCACATGTTGAGTTATCTCTTTGTGTACGTCCACTCCCATTGACTGGAACTACCATTAGGGCATGGTCTTGGCCAGTTTTGGGGAGTTACAACAGTGGCTGACACACAGTGGATATTTAATAAGTATGTATAGACTAGAAAAGTGAGTGAGTGATTATACCTACACTGGAATAAGAATTCTGCAGAATGTAATAAACGGCTGACTTAAAATGAATATGCGACTTCTTTTCCAAAGTGATGACCCACTGGAGGCCCCAAGAAATTAAAAAAAGAAAAACAACAATCTGACTTGCCACATCCCAAGGGATTTTATTGAGTTTGTGATGCTATGCTGGACACCACAGAAGCTAGGACATGAACATCTCCAAACTGGGTTCCAGCTATACTTTTGAACTAAATTTATCTAATAAAAACATAACAACAGGGACACCTGGGTAGCTCGCTGGTTAAGTGTCCGACTCTTGACCTCGACTCTAACAGTCATGAGATCAAGCCCTATGGTGGGCTCTGCACCAAGCATGGAGCCTACTTTTAAAAAATTTTAAAAACAGAACAACAATAAAAATAATCTTGCTCACTGACATTTTCTAACCACCATCTCTCTGTAGTCCTTACTACCATTTTGACACCCAGTGTATATTCAGGAGGTGTCAGCATACCTTTGTGACCGTACCTGTAATTACAAAATGTCTGTTTCAGCAGCCCCTGGTGAAACTGTTTTAAGCATTTTATGTATATGTGTATATATATGTACACTTGTATATATATAAAAAATATATGTATGTATATATATGTATGGATATGTACATTTACATATATATGAATTAAGTGATTATCTATAAGCTCCAATAATAATAATCTATAATACTTCCATTACTTATAAAGGCTTTTTATACTACAGATTATTTGTATAGCCTAATTTAATTCATTCAACTCTATAAGGTAAAGGGAACATCAGGTTTTGTTTTGTTTTTTAAGATTTTATTTATTTATTTGAAAGAGAGAGAGAGAGAAAGAGAGCATGAGAGGGGAGAAGGTCAGAGGGAGAAGCAGACTCCCAGTGGAGCTGGGAGCCCGATGTGGGACTCGATCCCAGGACTCCAGGATCATGACCTGAGCGGAAGGCAGTCGCCTAACCAACTGAGTCACCCAGGCGCCCAGGACATCAGGTTTTTACTGAATTTATGTTTTTAGTAGATAAAGAAGTGTAAGATCACTAAAGCGTATAATATTTCCAAATCTGCAAGGATAATGGGGGGAAATGCTAGAGAGAAGCTTTTATCCAGACTGCATAAATTAGCAACCAAATCATAAAGAACCACACAAATACAAGAAGGCTTGGCGCTGTTTTCCTATAGTTCCTATTCAGACAGTCCCTAGAGAAGGAGGTGTAAGGGAAATGCCTCTCCCTCATTCAGCGCTGCTGCTCTCTGTCCTTGTCCAAGCTCTGCAAGGTTCTCTGACCCACTCCTGGTAGTCCACGCCAGTCTCCCCCAGAATACTGAGGCTCTGTTTCAGAGCTTTCAAGATCTGGATGATCAGTCAGGCTCTGCAACTGGTCAAAACTCTGAGTTTCAGGTATGGTCCTCACTAGCTACAGCTGTGTAACTCAGCCTGTGTGTCTCGGTGTTATCCATAGTGTCTTCTTTTATCTTTCAGTTCTAAAGGTAGTGCGTGTGTTTGATAATATTATGTCTCCAATTTAGATATTAAGTTCCAAAAGAAGAAAAAATAAATGAGTTGTGAAAATCTTAACACAGAGAAAAATCAGAAGACCTGTCCTCTTTCTGACTTAGAGCCCAGCCTTTTGCATAAATCACTTACCTTCTAAAGAGTCATTTCCACAAAGACTAAAAAAAATAATGTCTGCCTATTCCATAGTATTGTATCAAAAGAAGTAAAAAAGTATAAAAGAGTCAATCTGTTAATGTGTTAGAGAAAATTCTAAGTCAATAAGATGCATACAAAAAGTGATCACATTAATCAGTAATTTAAGCTGGCAGATGATAGTAAAAAATATCACATCAGGTCTTAGGAACACATTCAGAGTCGACAGATTTCCCGTCATATTCAGCAACAGCTGTGTATGTGGTGAAGCCACCAAAACCCAATCGACAAGTATCATGGGCACAGGTGATGCCCACTCATCTTCTCCACCCACAACAGTTCTGTGGATACCACATCTTTCCTCCCACCTTAAATAAAAGTACGTAGTACCCACCTCAATAGAGCTACAGCTAGTCATGGGGACGTGCCCATGAACTAGGAATGCATGTCTGGGTCTCCTTCCGTCATGCAGTGGAAACATGCATGGAGCACCACACAGCATCCTGGGGTCCCCTCAGTGAAAACAAATGAACTGGAGATAGCCATGGCAAGTCCTTCGGCAAAAGATCAGAAGTGTTTATATCTGTTCTAAATCCCTTCTGACTCCCCCACTGGTCTACCACCACTGCCTGCCCTGACAACTCGCTTTCTCCAGCAGGTTTAGCTTTTCAGACTTTAGAAGAATCTATCGCCAGTGTTTGTAAAATCTGGACCTTGGCTAGGAAGTTTCTGCCTTAATATCCATCACTTGCTTCTTCCAATCCTAGTGTCAGATCTAAAATTCATCCCAGCTCCTGAATGGCTTTGAGTGCTAACACATCAATGAGTCCTGAACTCCTGGTGTCCAGCTCGTTCTGTCAGACCCAATTTACAAGCAGGAGAGTAAGTGGGAACCTGGCTTTGGATTCCGTGGTGAATGATGTAACAGCAAGGCTGGCAAAACAGCCTTAGAGGCCCTGAATCCACATCCCCTATCAAATGCCTATAAAGAACCCTAGATTATCCTCCGTCAAATTATTTCTAGGTGACAAGAAATATTTCTAATTATATCCATTCACAGCCACAGTCAGTGAATATTGTGCAAAGAGATTGCCAAAAAAGGTTTTGCCAAGCAGGTTCCAGCTAGGACAGCTGAGGTGGCTGCTGTGCTTGCACAACGGTCTCTATAAAAGCAGAGCCCACATGCCTCCGTCCTGTCCTTCCTCAAAATTCTTTAAGGTACGTATACCTGATGAGCACATGGCTAGTTTTACGTTCCTGCTGATGATGATCATTCAACTTAAGGGAAATGGCTTCTAGTTCCCAAATTTTAATTTTTCTTTCCATCATTCCTACGGATGACATGGTACATGATATAGTTAACTAGGATTTTGCGACTAAACGGGAAAAAGAAGAATCTGCATTCTCTTGTCTTTTTTCTTTCAACAGTAGTTGTCTGCTTCAGGCCTGCCACCTTCTTCGTCTGGTAACACGAGAGGTAAGAGTGATTTATTACTACACTCTAAAGAACAAAGGGATCTCTATTGTTAAGTCTTAAAAAACTACCATCTTATTTCCTGGACTAGTAATGGGAATAGGGTAATACAAGGAGCAGCTGTTCTTTAAAAATGGCTTCTCATGAAATGTTGACTTTTCAGACCACTTAACCACACAAAATTTAATGACTCGTCTCTTCCATGTGTTGTTAGCCCTCCATAAAGAATCCAGCAATTACAATGTAATATTCAGTGTGAGCTGCTAGTCCAACTTGACCAGTGAAGGTGTATTACAGAGACTTTTTGATAAAATCAACAATGTGTTGACTGGGGAGTCAACGTTTCCAGATGCCAAATCCAGGCTTTCCAAGGACTCTGGCTCCTTGAGGGAAGCCAGGTGGCCTTCCAGATCTTGCAGTAGAATCAACACTGAACCTGGATTTAGGAGAACAGGGTTCGTGTCTCAGCCCCATCACTTACACTTCTGTCACACTGCATGACCCTTCACCTCCCTGGGCCTTAGTTTCCTTATCAGTGAAATGCGGAGGCTGCATTCTAGGTGATAGCTAAGGTCCCTGCAGCTCTTGGCGTCTGTAACCTCAGACAGTGGCTTCCAACTACTCCTCCATACAATCAAAACCTTCGATGGACCTCCTCCCCATCTCTATATGTTGGGACCTATACTTTCAGTATTCAGTTAAAAGTATACATAATGATGAAAATCTGCTACGCTTTTGATAAATTCCTAATTAGTTTATATTTAGTAAGAAGCTACAGCGATTTTGACTTCCTAACAGAAAACATATTGTTTGTTTGAGGATGTGGCTTGCTCAAACTTGAGGCAAGTCGATTCAGGAACCCCTGCAACAATCCTGAAAATCCTTGGGGGCTTGTGACCCACAGATGGGGAAACCAATGATCTCAGATATGAGCAGGGAAGGGTGGCATCCTTTCTATGTTTGGTGAATGCACTGTATTACGATAATCTCTCCATACAATAATCTCTCCAACAACAGTAGTGTGTTGTTAATGCAAAATGGCATTTTGAAACAAAAAAATAACATGAACAGGGTAACATTTTTCCTTTGAAGAAAAAACCCTAAGGTTAAATATTCAATATCTGTCCCCTGGAAGTATTTCTAAATCATCAAGAGGTTTTCATAGGTGTGAATTAGTTTGATTTTAGAGACAGAATATGTAGCAAATTCCAGATCTAACAGTCGAAAGGAAGTTTAATGCTGATGACAAAATACCAAGACTCCTTCTGAAAAGCCTACCTGAGGTTGAGGCTGCTATTCTCGCTGTCGTGACAACAGAGATACTGCTTTCCACAATCCAGCCCCCCTGCCCCTCCACAGAAGTTACATGCTGTCACTGGTCATTCATCCTGTCCTTGCCACCAGAGAAATTCTCTGCCATCTCGTAATTCATGGGTCAGCGGGAAAAAATTTTAAAATTCATTTTGGCTTGAAATTTTATACTGGCTACTGACTTCAGAAGAGATATTTAGAGAATTGGTACTTTTTTAAAAAAGGAGGAAGAAAGAAAGAGAGAGATCTGAAATCCTAAGAATCAGGTAAAAACAACTGTTATCCTGAAATCCAATTAAAAACAAATTATAAACTAAAAATATACAAACACTATGTTTTTCATCCAAATGTTTTTCTCCAAGAACCTTCTAAAGTTATCTTTTGTTTTGATACTACTATTTCCACACAATTTAAGAATAAATGAGACTTAATTTTGACTTAGGACAAATCATTTGTTGGATTTTCAACTTTTGTTGCATTTACTTTTTCCTTTATTGTGTGATACCTAAATAATTTACTCTTAAACTAGGGGTTTACTCGTGCTTGTTAAGTGTTTTCAATCTGGACTGTGTCCTGAATGAACAAAGGTACTTTTTCATCCACCCAATTTTAATAATATTTGCATCCAATTTATCATCTGATTTTAATAATTTGGGCCAGGAGAAAAATTTTACTAAATATTTGAGTTTTTAAAAGAGGTTCAGGTTGTAAAGCCATTGTAAACAGTTATTTTACATTTCTTTGTATCATTGCAATATCAAAAAAAAAAGTGGGAAAGGGGAGTAGAAAAAGAAAAAGCAAAGCAAGTAGAAAAAGAAAAGATTCTGAGCACACTTGGGGCATCCCGAACGCTGATGAACGCAACACGAACTCCTCCATATTCGTCTACAAAGGCTCATAGCACAGAGGATGGAACAGAGGCTTACAACATCACAAGAATTAAGCTCCCAACATAAAGCTTTGAAATCCTTGATCTGATCTCTTAGCACCTTTGCACAGGACACAGGCGTGATCCCTACAGGCGGGGCTGAGCAATGGGCCAGGCCAATGAGGCGCAGGAGTATGAAACCAACAGCACAATGTCCACCCTCCCCCTGGGTCACTGTCCGGCTCTGTCTCTGTCCTCCAGGTACCCCGGTCCTGTGCTGCTGCCAATAACCCCCAGCCATGAGCTCCGACGCTGACATGGCCGTTTTTGGGGAGGCTGCTCCGTACCTCCGAAAGTCTGAAAAGGAGCGCATTGAGGCCCAGAATAAGCCCTTCGATGCCAAGAATTCTGTCTTTGTGGTGGATACTAAGGAGTCCTATGTGAAAAGTACAGTGCAAAGCAGGGAAGGTGGGAAGGTGACCGTGAAGACCGATGCTGGGACTGTAAGTAACACAGAGCAGGGTGGGAAGGCATAATTGATCCTTTTCTGCTACTTAGCTGATATGCACCGGCTCCTTTTTTTAACAGACTGTCACAGTTAAGGAAGATCAAGTCTTCTCCATGAACCCTCCCAAGTATGACAAGATTGAGGACATGGCCATGATGACCCACCTGCATGAGCCCGCCGTGCTGTACAACCTCAAAGAGCGTTATGCAGCCTGGATGATCTACGTGAGCGCCCCTTTTTTCTTTTTACTTTTCACTAACTTAACTCCATGAACTGTTAGCCAAAACCAACTCACGACTATTTTCTGATATGGTTACTACGATTTCAAGGCTACTCATTTGGTTAGTATTGTGAATTCTGATGTATTTGATGCTGGGCATGTGACAAGCCGTCTGCTTAGTGCCGAATCCGTGGGCAAACAGAAGGAAGCATACTGGGAGAGCACCTGCAGGAGGGACGCAGCCAGGGAATGAGACCGTTACATCTTAGGAGAATGCACATGGTACTTAGGTCCCTCTCACGTGGCACATAAAGCAGTATTTCCAAGGCAGATTAATGAGGTGACTGCAGACAGAGCAACCTTGTCATTTCCCACAGACCTACTCGGGCCTCTTCTGCGTCACTGTGAACCCCTACAAGTGGCTGCCGGTGTACAACCCCGAGGTGGTGGCCGCCTACCGAGGCAAGAAGCGTCAGGAGGCCCCGCCCCACATCTTCTCCATCTCCGACAACGCCTATCAGTTCATGCTGACCGGTGAGTGAGTCCTTAATTACAATTTGTAGAGCTATTTATAAAGTACACGTATACTGATAACACAGAAGACACAGAGGCAGTACTTGGAGAATAAAATGTTCAGCACAAACAGAATAGTAGTAACAGTATAATGATAGTATTCTAATATGATTAATAGTATAATATAATAAGATTGGGGAAATATATTTAAAATAAAAGGGACCAGGGATGCCTGGATGGCTCAGTCTGTTGGGCGTCTGACTCTTGGTTTTGGCTCAGACTGTGATCTCAGGGTCTTGGGATCAAGCCCTGAGTCAGGCTCCATACCCAGTGGGGAGTCTTCTAGAGATTTTTTCCTCTCTTCACTCCCTCCCCTTCTGATTCTCCCACTCTCCCCATGCATGCTCTTTTTCTAAAATAAATAAAATCTTTAAAAAAAAAGAATAAAATGGATCAGTTCCAAAAGCATAGAGAATTTTGCTTAGAGTTGTATGCTACAGCCCAAACTAATGCTAATTCCAGATCAAAATTAACGAAATTTAGGAATGAACTATGCATTTTTTTTGAACTATGCATTTTAATTATAGCTAATATATCACCTCTCCTAAAAAGTAAGTTTTGAAAGCTCATAGTACAAGTTATCCTAATTACTACATAAAACTTTGGATTGGACATTAATAACATGATTTTGAACTATGAACCAAGTGACTAAATGGAACATGGAACTAGTATTCATCTGATACTGATAAATTATTCCCATTGGGAGTACAGTGAAATAGAGCATTCATTACATATTCTATCACACTGAAGGTAACAGGAGTGTAATGCGTGGACTAATTAGCACAGTTTTTGCACTTATATTAAAAAGAATATTGTGAAAAAAGCAAAGTAACAATTGATATAGTCGTGTGTGTGCGTGTGAGTGACTGAGTGAGTGAGGAGCTTTAAAAGATAATTTTGAGTTTATAAAACTTACGTGCTAAGTATATTTTTCGACATTATCTCTGATTTCTTTCACAGATCGTGAGAACCAGTCAATCCTGATTACGTATGTAGATTTCATGCCTTTCTTTCAGCTGAATTTTGATCACTGTAGTGGTTACTTAGATTCTGACCTTTTCCTCTGTGTGCACTCGACAGGGGAGAATCTGGTGCAGGGAAGACCGTGAACACCAAGCGTGTCATCCAGTACTTTGCAACAATTGCAATTACCGGAGAGAAGAAAAAAGAGGAACCTACTCCTGGCAAAATGCAGGTGGGTGTGATATTCATCCCAGAATAGAAGAAATCTTAGGCTTTTAAAAATTTGGCCAAGGTACTTCAGAGCCATAGCAACCAACTGCAAGTGATGCCAAAATTTGGAAGATAACTCTTGGGTGGGCTGTGAGAATGAGATGTGTTGCCTATGAGGTGCAATAGATAGAAGTTCTCCAAACCATTTATTAGGAGGGAAAAAATGAGCCTGAGGAATACAGAACTCAAGGCCATGTCACTAGAGAACTCCTCCTCCCTCCATTTGTCTTCCTTCTACTCACTTTAGAAAATCCCGCTCAAAAACTCCTTTCTCAAATAAATAAATCTTAAATTAAAAAAAAAAAAAAAGTGTTAAGAAAGAAACAAAGAAAGAGAAACCCAGCCAGTCTTACCCAAAAGTTACAGAATATTGCGAAGAGGGAAGGGAGCAGGGGAAGAAATTGATGGAAAGTTATTTCAGGAGACTGCAACTCACCTTTTCTGCAGTCTCTTTTATCTGTCTTACTCATTTCTCTTAGGGGACCCTTGAAGATCAAATCATCAGCGCCAACCCCCTACTAGAGGCCTTTGGCAACGCCAAGACCGTGAGAAATGACAACTCCTCTCGCTTTGTAAGTCTCCTGGTCTTCCTTTTCCTGTGAGGATCAGCACAGACATTTCTGTGCATGTGGTATCAGTATCTTTCCCATCTGCTTGGTCCATAGCTGAAGAAAATATCTGTCTGCCTTTCAGTATGTACAAAAAGTCTTCCTTTGGGGCGCCTGGGTGGATCAGTGGGTTAAAGCCTCTGCCTTCGGCTCGGGTCATGATCTCAGGATCCTGGGATCGAGCCCCGAGTCGGGCTCTCTGCTCAGCGGGGAGCCTGCTTCCCCCTCTCTCTCTGCCTGCTTCTCTTGCCTCTCTGCCTACTTGTGATCTCTCTTTCAAATAAATAAATAAAATCTTAAAAAAAAAAAGTCTTCCTTTGCCTTTTTAAGGGTAAATTCATCAGGATCCATTTTGGTGCAACAGGCAAACTGGCTTCTGCAGATATTGAAACATGTAAGTTAATGAATACTGGTGATTAAAAATATTTTTCTTTGGGGTCATATACTGAAAATCTTGTTATCTATGTTCTGTGAACTTTTCAAATGCCTAATTTTCCATTGTGGCCTTTTAAGTGTGCTCAATCTGACTTTCTAGATCTGCTGGAGAAGTCCCGCGTTACTTTCCAGCTAAAGGCTGAAAGGAGCTACCACATATTTTATCAAATCATGTCTAACAAGAAACCAGAACTTATTGGTAAGAAGTAGCTGTGATTTTTTTTCTACCAAGGAAGAATAAAAGCCTTTTTTTCTTAGAGTCCCTCTAAAATGTTTTTGATGACCAAAGTAATTCTCTCTATACTTGTTCTTTTTCATGTGTCCAGAAATGCTTCTGATCACCACCAACCCATATGACTTTGCCTTTGTCAGTCAAGGTGAAATAACAGTGCCCAGCATTGACGACCAGGAAGAGCTTCTAGCCACAGATGTAAGTAACAGGTACAGAACAGGAAGAAGTAAATTCCTTTTGCACTCTACGACACTCCCCTCTATAGGGTCAACAGCGTTAGCAGAGAGACAATACATAGGCAATATTGCCTTTCAGGATTCCTTACTCTTGGAATAAAATTACAGGATATTTCAATGCCCACCCCCTACCCTAAGTATCAGAAAGCTTAAAATGTCTGTAATAAATGTTAAGTCTTAGTATTCCTTGGCTAGTTGGCTCTTTTTTTTTTTCCTCATAGGTCCTTTGGGTCAATTTTTGTACTCCAGTAGTGATGTTTCTCTTATTTTTTTGTCAGACCCTACATCCAATAACCTGGGAAAAAAGACCTATGATACTTTTAGGATTCTTATAACAGAATATGATGATTTCCACAGTTCCTCTATAGTCAGATGTAAACACAAATTTTATTTCAAATGTCACTCTGGGGGCTAATAGTATTCCCCTCCCCCTCTCTGTAGCATTTGAAGAAATGGATTCTCTAACCTCAAAAATTCTCTTTTTGGCCTCTGTGAGCCTTTTATTTTTGGAACTACAGAGTCTTTCTCCTCTTCTTTTTTTTTTTTTTTTTTTAAGATCATTACTCTTTGGCTTGTTTTCTTTATACATATGCTTTATATATATATATATATGTATATATATATATATATATACACACACATATATATATATTTCATATTTTCTTTCCCATTTCTGAATAGTCAACCATCTTTGATTATTCTTAACTTTAATACCAGTGGGAATATCCCAACATTCCCAAGATAGGATTAAGAGCTGCTTACAAAAACACTTCTTCTCTTAAAATATTATTTTCAAAGTCTATAAACTGTGCGCCTTCATCTCATAAATATCAGCTTTTACCAGCTTTATGTCATTATTACTGATACGTCCGAAAGGGTTAGGGAGTTGAGAAATAACCTCTAGTGTTGGAGGTTAAAAAAAAAAGCATCATAGTCTTGCTCCAAGACTTTATTAATGTCTGAGCATTTTAAATAGCTTGAGTCAGTGAGCTGAACTGAGGGTAAATAATCTGGAGAAAGAGTTACATAACCAAACTCTCCCTGCCTTGTCTGATGCCTGCCTCCACTGCATGAGCTTTTGCAAAGCCTAGCATGGGCAACTAAGAAGGAGGGGGACACAGGGCCCAGTGTCCTGAGGGTGTCTGCCATGGTGACAACTGGGAGCTGATTTAAATTCAACTCTTTCCACAGAGTGCCGTGGACATCCTGGGTTTTAGCACTGATGAAAAGGCGGCCATCTACAAGCTCACGGGAGCCGTGATGCATTACGGGAACATGAAGTTCAAGCAGAAGCAGCGGGAGGAGCAGGCTGAGCCGGACGGCACCGAAGGTACCGCTCCCTGCTCACATCTTTCAGCTGACAGAACTGACACCCATCAGATCCTCAAGGGCAGGGACCAAGCTTTCACTTTCTTGACCTATCTGATGGTGGGGAGAAGTTTTAGAGGACAGAAATGACACCCTGCATATTTTACATGACTGAGATGATTTGTGGAGGTGTAATTTCTGCCCGTTCCAATTTTCACTGATTTACTGTAAGCTAGTATTTACGATCTAATTAAGACCTTTTTTATTCTAGTCAATAATTTACATGCCCACATGCACTATAAGAAAAAAAAAAAACAGATCGGAATTTTCCTATCATTCCTGCTCTAGGTTAGACTATTTCAAGTTATTTTTATCTGTGGTCTACTTTAGCTATATTTTAAGTATCACACAGAGCATCGATTCCCCAAGTTCCAAATTATCCTCTCAAAAAAAAAAAAAAAAAAAGACTAAAATTAGTGTGACAAATGGTTTTGTCACATTTGCACATATTCCTCTTCAAGCAAAACTTTTTTTTTTCATTACCCTTCCCATCTTAAATTGTGTACGCTGTGGTCAGTTTCACTGTTCTCACCTCATTTGTGCAGTTGCTGACAAGGCGGCCTATCTCCAGAGTCTGAACTCTGCTGACCTGCTCAAAGCCCTCTGCTACCCCAGGGTCAAGGTCGGCAATGAGTACGTCACCAAAGGCCAGACTGTGCAGCAGGTAAGCATGACTTAACCCCCATGATTTGTTTGAGCCACAGGAGACCCAAGGCTCCATCACTGTGTTCAATTTGAAAACCCAAACTACCACTGTTCTTGAAGGTGTACAATGCCGTGGGCGCTCTGGCCAAGTCCATCTACGAGAAGATGTTCCTGTGGATGGTCACCCGCATCAACCAGCAGCTGGACACCAAGCAGCCCCGGCAGTACTTCATCGGGGTCTTGGACATCGCCGGCTTTGAGATCTTTGACGTGAGTCGTTTGAATAAACGGCCTTTTGAAGGCGCTTCCCCTTTGTGTCTGCTTTGCCGAATCCCCGCTGGATTTCCCAGACTCACTCGAACTCCTTGCTCTTTGCAACACGCAGTTCAACAGCCTGGAGCAGCTGTGCATCAACTTCACCAACGAGAAGCTGCAGCAGTTCTTCAACCACCACATGTTCGTGCTGGAGCAGGAGGAGTACAAGAAGGAGGGCATCGAGTGGGAGTTCATCGACTTCGGCATGGACCTGGCCGCC
>CM052891.1:48276168-48357861 GCA_028534135.1 Potos flavus
CCACTTCCGCCCAGATCGAGATGAACAAGAAGCGCGAGGCCGAGTTCCAGAAAATGCGCCGGGACCTGGAGGAGGCCACCCTGCAGCACGAAGCCACGGCGGCCACCCTGAGGAAGAAGCACGCGGACAGCGTGGCCGAGCTCGGGGAGCAGATAGACAACCTGCAGAGGGTCAAGCAGAAGCTGGAGAAGGAGAAGAGCGAGCTGAAGATGGAGATCGATGACCTCGCCAGTAACATGGAGACTGTCTCCAAAGCCAAGGTTTTTGTGAACCTGTCCCCTTTTCATTTATTTGCAATGATTCAAAATTACAGAGTTTATAGATGAATATATCTAACTGTGCAAACTTTAAATGTTATCTCATTTTATTTTTTTAATTTAAGTTCAATTAATTAACATACCATATATTATTAGTTTTAGAGGTAGAGGTCAGTGATTCATCAGTTGCATATAACATCTGGTGCTCATTACATCATGTGCCCTCCTCAATGCCTATCGCCCAGTTACCCCATCCCTCCACCCCACACCCTTCCAGTAACCCTCAGTTTGTTTCCTGTGATTGAGAGACTCTTATGGTTTGTGTCCTTCTCTGATTTCATCTTGCTTTATTTTTCCCTCCCTTCCCCCATGATCCTGTTTTGTTTATTAAATTCCACACAGGAGTGAGATCATATGGTAATTATCTTTTTCTGATGGACTTATGTCACCTAGCATAATACCCTCTAGTTCCATCCACATCACTGCAAATGGCAAGATTTCATATTTTATTAATGGCTGAGTAGTATTCCATTGTGTATATATACCACATCTTCTTTACCCATTCATCTGTGGATGGACATCTGAGCTCCTTCCATAGTTTGGATATTGTGGGCATTGCCACTATAATGTTATCTCACTTTAAAATTATTCCTGTTATGCCTATTAGGCATATGAAAGGAAAGTACTGTCATTTCTTCCACTAGGAAGGCATCACTTTCATTAGGCATCACTATATTGAAATGAATCATTTCAGTCTAACTATCCGATTTGTAGAAATGTTAACTTTTGTCACTATGACTATGAAAGAATGTAATTTCAGAAAAAAATTCTCTAAAAACCATACTCCACATGATGCAGAATTTAAATGATGTTCATGTTTTCCAAAGACAATAATCTAGCTTTCATAGCCATTTATTTATGTAGCTCAAATTATGTGTCTCTACATCCAAAGCACTGTGCAGGGCCTTGGAGTGGCTAGAGAAGTAAATACAACTCAGCTCCTTTCCACAAGTAGTTATCTCCAAATCCAGACTTACGAATAAAAATGTATCATCTTTCCCTGTTTTCTACGTCCCACCACAGGGAAACCTCGAGAAAATGTGCCGCACCCTGGAGGACCAGCTTAGTGAAGCGAAAACGAAGGAAGAGGAGCAGCAACGCCTCATCAATGAGCTGTCAGCCCAGAAGTCTCGTTTACACACAGAATCAGGTGAGTGGGCACAGGCGGCCAGCACGCGGAGAGCCAAAGAACGAACGCCGAGCCTCCACTTGTGCACAGCTCCTGAACACCCATCATTTCTTAAGCCACACACGCCCCTTTATCATTCATTTGTCATTCCTCCTTCTTTTTACTGAGAGACAGTAAAAAGGATGATTATAAGCTATAAGTGGAAGAAAATTAAGCTTCCTGGGCTGAGGAGATTTTTGCTGCCTCAGCATTACTTGAAAGGAAGGAAGGAGGAAGGAATGAAGGAAGAAAGGAAAGAAGGAAGGAAAAGAAAGAAAATCCCAAAATATCAAAGAAAGCTCACATTTTTGAAAAAGCAAGAAATAAGGTCAACCACATCAAAATTTTTGAGCGATTCTTTTCATCATGGAGTAAGAGAGTTCTAATGTTATCACATTCTTTGGTCTTCATCTAGACGACAGAACTAAATCATTCACGTTTTGTCTTTCACAGGTGAATTTTCACGACAGCTAGATGAGAAAGAAGCTCTGGTGTCTCAGCTATCGCGAGGCAAACAAGTATTTACACAACAGATTGAGGAATTAAAAAGGCAGCTGGAAGAGGAGTCTAAGGTGAGAATTCTCTAACCGAGACTTTCAATTACTTCAACTTTGCAGTGTGACATGCTATTGAACTTCATTTACAGAATATTAATGACCAGAACATAAATGTACAATGCACACTTTTTGGTTGGTCCAGGCCAAGAACGCCTTGGCCCACGCCCTGCAATCAGCCCGACATGACTGTGACCTGCTGCGGGAACAGTATGAGGAGGAGCAGGAGGCCAAGGCCGAGCTACAAAGGTCAATGTCCAAGGCCAACAGTGAGGTGGCCCAGTGGAGGACCAAATATGAGACGGACGCCATCCAGCGCACAGAGGAGCTGGAGGAGGCCAAGTAAGGGCTCTTAATGATGGACACAGAAAGAAAAGTTTAAAGGCAGTGAAGGAAAAATAATTTTAAAAAAGAATATTTCAGGCATGAAGACAGGAAGAAAATTTCAGCCTATCCGATTATAAGTGGTGGAAACCACCATCTTCTCTTTACAGACCAGTCATGTGTCCACTGAAGAATGGGCCAAGATCACAGCTCTCCCTGCATTTTGGTCTATTACAAAAATATCTTAAATTCCTTTCCACCAAAATGAATTAAAAATTATCAGCATATTGGGACGCCTGGGTGGCTCAGTGGTTTAAAGCCTCTGCCTTCAGCTCAGGTCATGATCTCAGGGTCCTGGGATCGAGCCCCTCATCGGGCTCTCTGCTCAGCGGGGAGCCTGCTTCCCTCTCTCTCTCTCTGCCTGCCTCTCTGCCTACGTATGATCTCTCTCTGTCAAATAAATAAATAAATCCTTTAAAAAAATAAAAATTAAAAAAAATTATCAGCATACCCTTTATAAATTAAGTAGAATTAATTTCCTTCAATATAAGGAAAAATGGAAACAGTGAGACTATCTGGTTTATTGTGAATGTTATAATTAATAATAATCAGTTTATCCCTATCTAGAAGTCCAGAATAAGACTATCATTCTCTGTCATTTAACTAACAACCAGTATCAATAAACTGATTCACTAATTACACACACTTCTTATGGAATAAAACTCATGGGAGTGACACATGGAAGGGAAATAGTCATTATGTTCCCAGTGAAGGAAGCTTCTCTAAATTGCATTTATCTCAGCAGTTGCTAGAATTAAACGGAATGAAGGGGTTTGCTGAGCATTTGCAGAGGGAACACTCCAGATAAGTGCGAGCGGGTGAAGGAAGCAGTAAGACTTTGGAGGGTATTTGGGAAATAAAATTCTGGAATAACTTTCGCTGTCTGGGGCATCAGACCCAGAAAGTCAGTGATTGATTCATCCTCATCATATGACCTCATACGCATCACTTTGGACAATTTCGTTTATGAAGAGGACCATGTTAAAAAATGCTTAACAACACTAACAAAGCTAGCATGCTTTGATGATACGCCTTCGGTTCACAGCGGTCATGTCCTCACATGGGTCACTCGGCTGATGCGGGGAGGGATGCTGCCTTGGCCCATTCTTCAGCGGACATACACTGGTCTGTAAGGACCAGACGGTGGTTTCCACCACTGTATCATCAGATAGGCTCACTCATTCTCTCCCTCTGTTTCTCTCATGCACCACCACCACCACGTATACAAAAAGGTCTCATGAATATGTTTAACCACCCCTGACATAAAGGTAAGAATTCACTAAGGAAAACTAAAGAGACAAAATGGGTACTGATAAGACGTTTTAGAAACCCTTAACAATCTGCGGAAAGAGGAGCAAAGACTCTTGGGGAAAATATGCTTTATTTTGTGAGCAGCTTTATAAAGCTCACTGAGGTAGCTCTGAGTCTGCTCTTGGTCACTCGCACTGACCAACGTTTCAGAAAGAAGCTGGCCCAGCGGCTGCAGGATGCCGAGGAGCACGTGGAGGCCGTGAACGCCAAGTGTGCTTCTCTAGAGAAGACGAAGCAGCGGCTCCAGAATGAGGTGGAGGACCTCATGCTGGACGTGGAGAGAACCAACGCGGCCTGCGCCGCCCTGGACAAGAAGCAGAGGAACTTCGACAAGGTAACTGGTGCGACAGCCTCTGCTCGCCACGGTCTTCCTCTGTCCTTTACAGCAGGTAACCCCTCTCGGTGTTTCAGATCCTGGCAGAGTGGAAACAGAAGTATGAGGAAACTCAGGCTGAACTGGAGGCCTCCCAGAAGGAGACCCGCATGCTCAGCACTGAGCTGTTCAAGGTCAAGAACGCCTACGAGGAATCCCTGGATCAGCTGGAAACTTTGAAACGAGAGAACAAGAACTTGCAGCGTGAGTCTGCATAACCATTCTACTTCAAAAACAGTGGGGAGACATCTTTTCACGTTTCCATTTCTCTCAACTGAATGCGGTATTTTATTATTAATCTATAGAGGAGATTTCAGACCTGACAGAGCAGATTGCAGAGGGGGGAAAGCATATCCATGAATTGGAGAAAGTGAAGAAACAAATAGATCAAGAGAAGAGTGAACTACAGGCTGCTCTGGAGGAAGCAGAGGTACACGTCCCGTTCGCTCACTTATGCGTTATAAATAAACGGAAAAGTTAATAGCAGCAGAGAGCAGCTCTCGTGTTGCAGAGCTGCGGGGGATAACTCATGTCATTAGTGAGAAATACTGAATTGTTCCTTGGGAATGCGGAGCAAACAGGCTAAATTAAGATGTATGAAAGTCTGTGGTTTTCTTAAAGTCTTCTTCAAGAAATCATCATACTGTGCAAAACAAACAACAACAAGCTCTTTAGATAAGAACCAGGAAAACACCATCAGAAAGACGTGCCCATGACTCTCCCCCCAGCCTAGGAATGTGGGTTCCTCCTGCCTTCTCCGCTCCCAGAGGCTGCTCCAAAGACACAGCCTTGAGACAGTGGTTTGGTGTTGAGAACACCTACACGGTATATGTGACTAAATCTACTTAAGGCTTCTTTGTAAACTTTTAAAACTTGGTGGTTGGATGCAGGGATCCATTCATCTTCCCACCACCCAAGACGAGGCTGTCACGTGAGTTCCCTTGCTCTTATCAAGCTGCCACCACCAAGCTGGAGTGGCCTGCCTCTTTCTTTGGTCTTCTCCCTCCCTTCCAAGTACAGGGGCCAGGTTCAGATTACAGCAGGGAAGATCCCAAGAGGGTTGCGAGCCAAGAATAACTAAATGTTGCTTTTTAAAAAGGGATCTCTTGAGCATGAAGAGGGCAAAATCCTTCGCATCCAGCTTGAGTTAAACCAGGTGAAATCTGAAGTTGACCGGAAAATTGCAGAAAAAGATGAAGAAATCGATCAGCTAAAGAGAAACCATATCAGAGTGGTGGAGTCCATACAGAGCACCCTGGATGCTGAGATCAGGAGCAGGAATGATGCCCTGCGGATCAAGAAGAAGATGGAGGGAGACCTCAATGAGATGGAAATCCAGCTGAACCATGCCAACCGCCAGGCTGCAGAGGCAATAAGGAATCTTAGAAACACACAAGGAATACTCAAGGTACACCGGGATAAACACACATAGCGTCATGAGGTCTGGGTGTAACTGTGTGATTTATATGCCATAAATCTAAATAATATGGTAATCAGTTGAACATTTCACATACACAGGTAAAGAACAGCTTACATCTGGAAAGTCTAAGACAAAGTTCACTTTGTCAATTGAAGAGAAGACACTGCACAAATCATTTATTCATCTGTATAATGTATATAAATATATACACATATATTTTTAAATATACATATCTATGCTTGTTTAATATATATAAAACAACATCATTAGACTAGCTCATCTCCGAGGATGCTTTCCTGATAAAATATTTTGTAACTTTAGCCATGGTTATTTTTTTATGATTTAGATCTAAAATATAACATCCTGTGGTTTTGAACAGACCTGCTACCCTAGGCTACAAAGAATTTGTCATTAAAGGGATTTGCAGGGGCACCTGGGTGGCTTAGCCGGTGAAGCGTCTGCCTTCGGCTCAGGTCATGATCCCAGGGTCCTGGGATGGAGCCCCGCATTGGGCTCCCTGCTTCTCCCCCTCTCCCTTTGCCTGCTGCTCCCCCTACGTGTGCTCTCCCAGTCAAATAAATAAAAAATCTTTTTATTTAATTAATTAATTAATTAATTAAAGGGACTTGCAGATTTTCCCTCTCTAATCATACTCTAAGTTACTGAGAACAAAGTGTGTACATGACCCAAATTTGTACTCGCTTCAATGGGGGCATGAGTAAGAGTCTTTGCCTCTTTCTGTGTAGGACACCCAGCTGCACCTGGATGACGCTCTCCGCGGCCAGGAGGACCTGAAGGAGCAGCTGGCCATGGTGGAGCGCAGAGCCAACCTGCTGCAGGCCGAGATCGAGGAGCTGCGGGCCACTCTGGAGCAGACGGAGAGGAGCAGGAAGATGGCAGAACAGGAGCTCCTGGACGCCAGTGAGCGCGTCCAGCTCCTGCACACCCAGGTGGGGTTCAGGACTCTGGTTGAGCAAATGTACACCCTGACGTTGAAGATAATGAGGAGATGAGCTTGTTTATAAAGGAGTAAAGAAACCTTGGCAAGGGTCCCTTCCTGAAGTTCTGGAAAATGGGTATTACTAAGACGTACTGGGGCCTGACCAGTTCACGGGTATATGTATGGGCTGACATAATCATGTTGATTTGAAAAAACTTAAGAGTTCTAGAAACTTTTGTTAAAAAGCACAGAAGGCTGGGGCACCTGAGTGGCTCAGTCAGTTAAGCAGCTGCTTTTGGCTCAGGTCATGATCTCAGGGTGCTGGGATCAAGCCCCACATCGGGCTCCTTGCTCAGTGGGGAGCCCACTTCTCCCCTGCCTGCTGCTCCCCCAGGTTGTGTTTGCTCTCCCTCTCTCTCTCCGTCAAATAAATAAATAAAATCTTTAAAAAAAATAAAAAAAGCACAAAAGGTCATCTACTAATAACCATATACATGACATTAGTGGCCATCTTGTCTTTTGCAACTCTAAGCTACAAATAGATAAGCAAATAAAACAGAAGAAAAAGAATAAGCCGCCAAGTTATTTTTTACGTATCCTGTATGCACATGAAGCTAACTACATGAAAGAAACTCTTCAGTTAATAAATTCACAGAAGCCATCATTACTGCTACTCAGTATTTGTTGTTTATAATGGATGTGCTAAATAAATGGTGGTATATTATCCTCACAAAGCTAATAAGCATCCATTTAGTATGCATTTATTGCCATGCAAAGATGTTCACAATACATGAAAAGAGCAACTTAAAAATAGTATATAAAATATGATCTTTTTTTTGTTAAAAATATATAGGAAACATCCAGAAGGATAAACGAAGTGTTATCAATGGTTATCTCTAGGTCGTGAGAGTACAATAAGTATTCCTTACCTCTTATTTTGCTAATTTGTATATTCTATTTTTTTACAATAAACATGTATTATTATATACTTTTAAAAAATTGCAATATAAGGAAATAGCCACCATGGAAATGTTAAACTACAAATAATTTTAAATTCATATTAAAACACAACACCTGGGGCGCCTGGATGGCTCAGTGGGTTAAAGCCTCTGCCTTCGGCTCAGGTCATGATCTCAGAGTCCTGGGATCGAGCCCCGCATCGGGCTCTCTGCTCAGCGGGGAGCGTGCTTCCCCCTCTCTCTCTGCCTGCCTCTCTGCCTACTTGTGATCTCTCTCTCTGTGTCAAATAAATAAATAAAATCTTTAAAAAATAAAAATAAAACACAACACCTTTCTTACTCATTTTTAGTATCCCTGAATTGATTAAATATTTCAAATATTATCAACTTTCCAAAACATAACAGATTCTTGGTTCATTTTTGTACTGATAACAATGTTACGTTTGCCCTTTAAATATAAAGCCAACCAAACATGAATGAATAACTATAAATTAATAGTCCATTTTTTGTGAGCTGTGTGGTGCTACATAGTACCACACTTTAAATATTTTCTTGGGTTAGGGTTGTGCTTCATGCTTACAAGCAGCCACTGATAATAGTCAAACATCTTTGGTATCAAAAATCACATTTTACCTGGAAGAATTTCAGAAAATGTTCATTAACAGAAGTACGGATAAAAAGAAGAGAAGGCATAACTTAGAGTCAACTTTTGATTTGGTGTTTATTCTGAATTTTTCCTGGATGAAGAATTTTTGCCTGTATACACTAGTCAAAATGACAATGTAAATAGAATATAATTAAATGTGCTTCCCTTTCTTTTTTTATTAATTTGAAATAGAACACAAGCTTGATCAACACCAAGAAGAAGCTGGAGACAGACATTTCTCAGATCCAGGGAGAGATGGAGGACATTGTCCAGGAAGCCCGCAACGCTGAGGAGAAGGCCAAGAAGGCCATCACTGACGTGAGCAGAGGGCAGCACAGTGGTGGTCAAATCTGAATCCCGATGTGCTAGCTCAGCTCTCTCAACTGGTTTTGTTTCACTGCTCATCAGGCGGCCATGATGGCCGAGGAGCTGAAGAAGGAGCAGGACACCAGTGCCCACCTGGAGCGCATGAAGAAGAACCTGGAGCAGACGGTGAAGGACCTGCAGAACCGTCTGGATGAGGCCGAGCAGCTGGCCCTGAAGGGTGGGAAGAAGCAGATCCAGAAGCTGGAGGCCAGGGTGGGTCCCCATCACTTCCTTCGATTCCCAACCTGCTCATACAGCTAGTTACAGCCAAACTGCTAAAAGCCTTTGTTCTCCTCCAGGTGAGGGAGCTTGAAAATGAGGTTGAAAATGAACAGAAGCGCAACGTTGAGGCCGTCAAGGGTCTTCGCAAACATGAGAGGAGAGTGAAGGAACTCACTTACCAGGTGACCCGCCTTTCCATATTTCTCAGGTCTGCTGCTCTCAAGAAAATAAAAGTAACGAGTCGTTTTCAAATAACGACGCTATTTGCTACCTCTTTCATTTCAGACTGAGGAGGATCGCAAGAACGTTCTCAGGCTGCAGGACTTGGTGGACAAATTACAAGCCAAAGTTAAAGCTTACAAGAGACAAGCTGAAGAGGCCGTGAGTAGCTTCATAATGAGAGTGAAATGTTCAGGAGAAGGCCCAGGTTTTGTGAATTCTGAAGTTTATAGAATTTAAGAGCCTTTTTTTAAGGCAAAAGAGTGTAAAATTAGGTATGAAAATGAATTATTTGGAATAAAAAAATTTTACCAGTAATTACTGGAGCCTTAGAGATTCAAGTGCATTTCTTCTGAGACCTTTTTAAGCAATTTTCCAGACATGTTAGTATAGAAGTGTCTTTTGGTACAATCCACTTCCCTATCTAGAACACTCCACCACTCCCAGCAATCTCTAGCACTCACAGGGGCTGCACAAATGAGGGCTCTGAAGTCTGAGCTCTGTTAGAGGACTTCACAATAAATCCATCAGAATATTTCTTTTTCATTTGGCTCCTTTCTCATCCTGTTAATTCAGAAACTTTCCTTAAGGTTCTCTGTACCCAATACTATCACCATGCCTACTTTTTAAAGTTTGTCTCATAGATTCAGATTCCTGCTACTCT
Organism: Potos flavus; assembly: GCA_028534135.1. Taxonomy (NCBI): domain Eukaryota; kingdom Metazoa; phylum Chordata; class Mammalia; order Carnivora; family Procyonidae; genus Potos; species Potos flavus. The sequence goes on from CM052891.1 coordinate 48,285,712, forward strand.
GATCTCCCTGTTGTCATTGTAGCATCTTAAGTTTGCCAGGAAGAGAATCAAGTGAGAGAGACAAAGCAGGGTGCGTTGTGAGCCCACTCATTCAGAGGCAACAATGTGGGATGCCTTGCCCCCAAATAAGTACATGATCAAATAACAGAACTTTTTGCTTTCTCATTTTTATGAAGTAAATCCAGTAGCTGCTTCTAGTAACAAAGGCAGTGAGAATTAGAAAATGCCAAATTGTCTCGTTCTCTGAAATGCATTTCTTTTCTCAGGAGGAACAATCCAATGTCAACCTTGCCAAGTTCCGCAAGCTCCAGCACGAGCTGGAGGAGGCCGAGGAACGGGCTGACATTGCCGAGTCCCAGGTCAATAAGCTGCGGGTGAAGAGCCGGGAGGTTCACACACAAGTCATAAGTGAAGAGTAATTCATTCTTATGCTGAAAGGTGACCAAAGAAATGTGCAAAATGTGAAGTTCTTTGTCACTGTCGCATGTCACTGTAACATCAAGGCAATAAAATCTGGAGAGAATTTTCCAATCTAAAAATACATGTCTTTCTTAATTACAAGTTCTGTAGTGCTATGAGAACTAATTCATTTCTTCAGCACTTGTGAGGCTCCTAATTGCACAATCAGATGATGATGACAAAAATGAGTGTGGTCAGTGAACTAATGTTAACAGAAGGCAAGTGAAATCCAGTTCTCTGAGAGAATACAAAGATGGTTAATGCACCCCGAAATCCATTCAATCAATTCGATTGAGAACCAAGTGTGTGTCTGTACAGGCATGGGCACCAGGGACACGACAGTCGTCCCTGCCTTTGAGGAGCTCAAGCTAGCAGGAGAGACAGCAATTCAAACAGCTCCTAGAAGATGACTAGACACTTACCTGCTGAAAGAGAAATGGAACACTCATTCTAAGAAGACAAAACAAGCATGCTATTTCAGATTAGTTTGAGCATAGGTCCCACAAGCAAGGCCCTCAGATGAGGCCAGAGACAGAAGGGAAGGCCTGCCTGGGAAGGGGACAGCCTCCTGTGTGGTGCTGAGGAATCAGGACATGCATGGACCTGGTGAGATTTCACGAGAAAGAGAGCTGACCCATGTCCGGCAGTAGCCCAGAGGATGGACCAAGAGGGGAAAAACCAGAGCATGCAGACTGCTGAGGCTATGAAAATGATCCAGATTAGAGGTGATAGTGATGGCAATGAACGAGAAAGCAGAATGTAAGCAGGCTTCCAGTACTGGTCCAAGGAAAGGACTGGAAGAGCACCGAGAAGGAAGCCAATTTCACAGCCTTCAAACCTCCCAGTTAGCTTGGGATTATACATTTTATTTCCTTTTGTGGGAAATTGTCTTCCTCTGAACCCTTCCAAGAAAAGGGACAGAACTTCTTAGATAATTCCTAATTTCTACATACAAGTCTACTTACCAAGCCCAAGGAACCTGATTTTTCTCAGTACCATACCTATTTTAAGGGAGAATCAGAAAGGGAATTTATTTATTAATATCAAAAAGAATGTGACTGAGATTTTACCATAGCCATTGCCAGAGTGATCTTTTCTTTGATACTTTTTTAAAGCTTATCATTTGGTTTCGTTGTATAGATATTTTAAAAATAGATCACAGAATCCCAAATTTTATTCTTTTATGGTGGTGGATATCCCTTCTTTACAAGGTGGCTGTTTCAAGTGTGGGAATCCTAACTAGTAATGAGAAGCCTGCTTCATGAGAAGAGGATTTAAGAGGGGTGAAAAGTAATTAATAAGGAATATTTAACATAGGCCATGATGAAGACTAATGAAATATCCTGCCGAGAGTAGGCATTTATTATCAAATTTTAATTAAACTCTGTAGAGTTAACCTATTGACCTCAAAAGCACAAGGCAATTGCTTTATTACTCTGTCTCCTAACCATTTAAATAATTGCTTATGTAGAGAGTTGGGAGTGGATTTCATTATGTAGGGGTGGATTATCCTGGGGTCCCTAATTAAAGCAGCAAGGATTTAGAGTCACAGAAACTCTGATTAATATTCTTCCTCATCTTCCTCACAGATTAGACAATTTATAGATTTATTTCCTTTATCACAACAAAGCCACACAGGAAAATCCGGAAATGCTTGTCATACTCTTGTCTTTCCTTTCATTGAGCTGTGGGAACTGTTCATAACCTACTGATGCTGGATATAAGGACCCAAATGGGCTGCACGCAGGGAGGAGGGAGGAGGCAGGAGACTGTCTCTGAGAACAACTCTGACTTAGGAGCAAGAGGGAATTTATGTCTGACTCCTCCCAGACAGTAACACTAGGACCTACTGTGATGGGGAGAAACTGAGACTGGCAGGGGACTATGGGCTGTCACAAAGGGCAAGCTTGAGACAACCTATAGATAAACCTACTTAAAGTATATAAGTAAGGAACTAGGCAGAGATGGCCATGCCCTAGTATTTTTGGTATCCAGCCAGGCATCGTTACACTAATAAAATCTAAGATTCTGTAATAAGGCCAGATTCTTTATTTCTTTATCTTCTAAGGACTTCAGGACCATGGTTACTGAAAGCAAACACTGGTACCATTCACATATTGATACTTGAAAACACCATGAATCTTTTTCCTCAACTCAATTCATAACCAAACAGATATACAGAACAAAAGATATCTCAAGATCCCTCTCCTCTGAAACATCATCTCCCCTTCTCTTTTATATGTAAATCTCCCACTGTGAGACTGAAATCTTTAGCATCCTAAAAGATATTTAACTTCCTATTAAATTCCTAGTAAATGTACTTATTTCCACTACACCCTAGGCTAGCATTACTGAATAATCAGCTGAGAATGCATCTGAAGAAAGAGATCTCTTAAGATGTGCCTGAAGGGAAGGAAAGGAAATTGGAAATGTAAAAAGTGCCTCTACAAAAGCCATTTGCCTAAACTGAGGCCTGACCCTGGGTATCAAGATGCCTGGCACCCTTCCTCGTGAGGCTAGAGATTATGTGAGCCTCCATATCAGGGGCTCTCAAATTTAGTATGCATCAGAACTATCTGGAGGCCTTGCTAAAAGACTAGAGGGCACCACCTCCTGAACTTCTAACTTAGTAGGTCTAGGCTGGGTCCCAAGCATTTGCATTTCTTTTTTTTTTTTTTTTTTTAGCATTTGCATTTCTAACAAGTTTCCAGGTGGTGATAATGTGGCTAGTCCACGATCACACTCTGGAAACCACGGTTCTACATTATCGCCAAATCTTTCAAAAAGGAATTACACATGATAATCTATAGCTTTGCATTTATAAATAATCCTATAAATTCAGCTAAACCTCTCTGGGCCTACCATGTAATAAGTGCTCAAGAGATATTTGTGGGACGCATAATAATGCAAGAAGAACTTAATTTGTGCCAGGCACTAGGCTAGGCATTTTACATTTATCATCCAAAAAAATAAATCCTAAAGCAAAGGATATCTTAGTACCTTTTTCTCAGTAATTGATAGAAAAAAGAAATCAGTAAAAAGACTTGTTTCCAGGAAAATGGAGCTGACCTACTTTTTCCTCCCACTAAGTGCAACTAAAACCCCTGGACATTAAACCCCTGGACATTATATATATATATATACACACACACACACACACATTAAACCCCTGGACATTTTATATATATATATATATAATATATGTTATATATTAATATATATATCTATATATGTTATGTATTATATATATAGATATATAAAATATATATATATTATATATCTATATATATATATAAAACTAACACAAAAGATTCTGAATGGTGGATAGAAGAAATAGAGTAGGTAAGTTCCCTGGGTTTTCTTTTTGCCTCATATGCCCCAGACTTGGAGTTGAAGAAGCAGACAACACTGAAACACCAACAGGTACAGACAAAAAAGCCCCATAAAACACCTACTCTCTCTAGCCAAAGAATAAAATAATGGGCAGCCTAGCAAGGTTGCTTTAACATTCAAAACTCAATGTAATTCATTATATTCACAGAATAAAAGTGAACATTATATGATCATCTCAATAGATGCAATAAAATGATTTAACAATATCCAGCACCCATTCGGAATTTAAAAAAGAAAAACTCTCTTTTTGAGCACCTGGGTGGCTCAGTCAGTTGAGCAGCTGACTCTTGACTTCACCTCAGGTCATGATCTCAGGGTCCTGGGATGGAGTCCTAAATCTGGCTCTGTGCTCAGTGGAGAGTCTGCTCGGATTCTCCTTTTCCCTCTCCCTCTGCCTCCATACCACCACCCTCCCACCCCCTCACCCCACCCCCGCTCATGCTCTCTCTCTCTCTCAAATAAAATAAATAAATTTTTAAAAACTCTCAGCAAACTAGCAATAAAAGAGGACTTTCTCAATCTACATATCAGGCACCTATTAAAAAAAATAGCACAGGGGCATCTGGGTGGTTCAGTCGGTTAAGCAGCTGCCTTCAGCTCAGATCATGATCTCAGGGTCCTGGGATCCTGGGAAGGCTGGGCTCCCTGCTCAACAGAGACTCTGCTTCTCCCTCTTCCTCTGTCCCTCCCCCTGCTTATGTGTGCTCTCTCTTCCTCTCTCAAATAAATAAAATCTTTACAAAAAACAGCACGGCTAAAATATCATGCTTAACAATGAAACAGTGAAGACTTTCTACCTAAGATTGAGACTAAGGAAATGATATCCATTTTCACCATGTCTAGCTAACTACACTGGAGGTCCTAGCTAATGCAATAAGACAAGACAAGACAAGACAAGACAAGACAAGACATAGAGATTGCAAAAAAAAAGAGGTAAAACTGTCTTTATTTGTAGATGACAAAATTGCAAAAAATATTTAAATAAGTCTACAAAAAACTACTTAATCCAAGAAGTAAATTGAGCATGTGTCAAACTGTAAGATCAGTATATAAAAATAAGTTTCATTTTTATATTTAAATTGACAGCAAACAATGAGAAAGTGAAATTCTAAAAATCAGTAACACAATAGCATCAAAGAAATCACAAAATATTCTAGGGATAAACTTAATAAAAAATTTTTTTAGGGGCGCCTGGGTGGCTCAGTGGGTTAAAGCTTCTGCCTTCAGCTCAGGTCATGATCTCAGGGTCCTGGGATCGAGCCCCGCATCAGGCTCTCTGCTCAGCAGGGAGCCTGCTTCCCCTCCTCTCTCTGCCTGCCACTCTGCCTACTTGTGATCTCTCTCTCTGTTAAATAAATAAATAAAAATCTTTAAAAATAAAAAAAAATAAAAAAATAAATTTTTTTAAACCTCTACATTGTAAACTATAAATCATTGCTGAGAGAAAGTAAAGACTATCTTAAAAAATTGTACACACAGGTATATATATATATGGATGTGTGTATATACATATATATACATACAGAAAGAAGGGGAGAGAGACACAATTGTCTTGGATTGGAAGACTCAATATCTTAAGTGTGTCAATTCTCTCCAAATTTATCCAAATATTTAATGTAATCCAAATCAAAATTCCATCAGGCATTTTTTATTTGAGAAGTTGGCAAGCTGATATTAAATGCATGAGAAAGAAGTACAAAGTTGAAGGACTTACTCAATGGTTTTAAAAACTTAAAATAAAGCTACTCTAATTAAGACAGTGTGGTACTAGCATAAGGGTAGAAAAAATACAGATTGCTGGAATAGAATAGAGAGGAATAGAGATCCTAAAAATAAATCCACTATATATGTATACCATAAAATGACTTTTTACTAAGATGCAAATGCAATTCAATGTATAAAGGGAAGTCTGCAAGAAATGATACTGGATCAATTAGACATCTGTATGAACAAATAATAACTCATACAATATGCAACTAACTCAATATGGAAAACAAACCTACATGCAAATCCTAAAATTATAAATCCTCTAAAAGAAAATACGGAAAATATCTTTGTGATGTGAGCAAAAACTCTTAAACAGAACACAAGAAGTACTAAAGAGAAAAAAATGATAAAATGTCCTCTTCAAAATTAAAATTAAAACTAATGCTCACCAAGATACTGTTGAGAACACAAAAAGGCAAATTACAAGCTGGGAGAAAATATATGCAATACATAAATGCAACAAAGAACTTTACTGGATCTATAAGAACACATACAAAACAATAAGGAAAACAAAACAATCCAGTAAAAATAGGCAAAAGAATTCGACAGACACTTTCAACAAGAAGGTATGTGAAGGTCTAATAACCACATTAAAAGATGCTCAGTATCCGTCAGGAGGATACAGTTTAAAAACCATAAGGAAAGTCGACTAATCCATAAGAACAGCTAAAATTATAAAGATGGACAATGACAAATGCCGGCAAGGATGCTGGGCACCACATCTCTCATTTATTACTAGTGAGAATGTAAAATAGTTCAACTATTTTTGAAAAATTGTTTGGCCATTTGTTATACGTTGAATACACTCCTATACATCTTTTGATCTGGCGATTCTAGTCTTTGGAATTTAACCAGAAGAAATGAAAGATGCAGTCACAAAAAGATAAGAATATCCACAAGCAAAAGAACAGATGAACAAAATATGCCATACCCTCACAATGAAATACTACTCACCAATAAAAATAAATTAACTACATGCAAGAAAACAGATGAGGGGCACCTGGGTGGCTCAGTTGGTTAAGCATCTGCCTTTGGCTCAGGTCATGACCCTGAGGTCCTGGGGCGGAGTCCGAGTAGGGCTCCCAGCTCAGCCAGAAGCCTGCTTCTCCCCTCTCCCTCTGCCCCTCCCCTGCTTGTGCTCTCTCTCTCTCTCTCTCTCTCTCTCTCTCGCTCGCTCTTTCTCGCAAATAAATAAATAAAATCTTAAAAAAAAGACAGATTAATCTATAAAATTTCTCTTTGGCGTAAGTCTTATGACAGGCGAGTTGTTTCCTTTGTTTGAAGATAAGATAATTACAGAGTTTTGTACAGAGAGGCAGAGATTCCTTTAGTGACTGTAATTCCTCTGATTTTTCTCACTGGATGGAGGAAGAGAACACATAAACCCTTAAGGCAAAGGGAATCTTAGGAATTGTAAGCTAACTTCTGACATGAACTCTTAGAGCAGAAGGATCATTAGATAGAGTAATTTAATGCTGGCCCAGGCTTAATTGTAAGCAGATACTAGCAAGAAAAGCAAGGACAAGGAATAAGAGCCAGACCTTGGAAGGGCTTTTACTCTAAGTTAAATGAGTTGCCACACAAGAATTGTGTTAAGAGATAACTGCACGCTGGAGAAGGTTGGAATATATCAATAGGCTTTAGCAAAAATCTATCTCGAAGTTCAGTTTTCTTATTTATACTGCCTATTAAAACGCTTCACTGTTATTTTAAATAAGGTTTTCCATTTCCAGGGTTACACCTCAAAGAAAACAAGTGGAAAATGTATTATGCTAATCCTATTCTCAAATTCAAGTGAGTGTCAGGTATCAACAACTGACCACATAATCAGAGCACCACCATTTAACAGGTGGCCACTCAGCTAAATTACAGATAAAGTAACTGAATGGACATCTAAGTTGTTTCCAAAGTTTTGTTATTAGAAGAAATGCTAAATAAACAACCCTTGATATACCTTCCTAGTTCCCTGTGCTTCTGCAGAAAAAAGAGTAAGGGGGGAAATTGCTCCAATTTCACATTTCAAAAGAAGCAACATATTGTCCAGGAATTTTACGCCCTTACCCAAACCATATGAGGGCATCCACTCTCCAACATTTGGAGAGTGTTTCCACCATTTGCTACTACGAGATTGTTTTATTTGTCAAGCTGATGGGTGAAATATACTAGCTGTTATTTGACCTTGCACCCCCTGAAGTTGAGTGTGTTATCAAGTTTATTGGCCATTTGTACTGCCTCTTCCATGAACTGTCCTTACATCTTTTTGGCTATCTTTTTCTATTTGCTTATATCTTCCTTTCTTCTTGATTTGAAGGATATGTATACAACTTCTACTACATTTATTATGGTACTTTGTTTTAATGATTAAGACTTCAATTCACCTAGAACTTATTTTTATAAATGGTGTCAGGGAAGGACCTACAGTAATTACTTTGCAAATGATAAATCGCAACCCCACTCACTGCTTAGTCCTTCTTCTCCCCCCGTGATTAAAATGCCACTTTTATCATATTTTAAATTGCTATACATGCAAGAACCTATTTTGGGACTATATTATGTTCTATTGATCTGCTTGTTTTCACCTACACTAATGTTATACTATTTTAATCACCATATTCCTAAAATATGTTTAATGTCAGATAGGGTGGCTTATCACTTCATTGTCTTGTGAAAGCTCACTCATTACTCCCAGAAATTTGTATTCTTTTACCATGAACTCTGAAATTGGCTCCATCGAGTTATATCTCTATCTTTTGTGTAGTACTTCCAAATCTGTTCCCTTTCCATGAAAAATCTTACCCCCCAGTCTCAGGAAATTCAGTTTAATTTTAGTTGTCTGAGGTAGAATAAATTTAGATGATTCCTGAACATTTAAAATTATTTCTATTTTACCAGCAGCAAGCAGTCGATCTACAACCCAAATACTTCTTGATTACATCCCCTTCTTTTCTTTTCCAAGAGCTGCTGGCTTAGAGCAGGTTCTCAGCTCTCCCAAAATAGTACAACAACTGTTTAAGTGGGTTCTTTATCTCTTGCTTCACTCCTGCAATCCACCTTCTATGCTGCTACCGTAAACGTGCTTAAAACGCAAATCTTACAATGGCAGTTCCTTAGTTAAGACTCCAGTATATTCCATGACTCACAGCAATAGAGCCCTATTTTTTACACTATTTTAGACACAGTGATGGTAGCCAATATTTTTTGGCATCTGGCAATACTTTGTGTTGCCAGATGCTCTACATATATTTTTCACTGAATACTCACACTAGTCCTGTGAGATGGTAGAAAATTATTATTATTATATAATATTATATTATTTTCCTTTGACAGATAAACAAACTGAGGCTTAAAGGGATTAAGTGACCTGCCTAAAATCATACAAAATAACATGTGACTAAACTGATATTTAAAACACATCATAAAAAGCATGCTAGCCAGTCTGCTGCCTCTGAAGCTTACCTATTAAAAAAAGGCTCTCATACTTGATTTTTAAAGTAGCTACCACTTGTTTTTTAAAAGTTAAATGTAAAATAAAATAACTCAGAAAGGTTAAAAATAAAGGTATAGGAAAAGATCACCCATCTATATGCTACCAAAAAGTAAAATATAGCAAAATATTAGAAAAAATAGAATTCGAGGCAAAATAATACTAAATGCAGCAGGGATAGTTTATATTTTATTTTTAAAAGACACAATTTACCAGAAAGATAAAATGATCACAAATAGAAATGATCACAAATTTCTATTTGTTATTAGCAGCTATCTTTGAATTATACAAACAAAATCTGAAAGATCTGAGAACAACAGTAGTGGAGTTTAACTTGGGCCTACTAGAGAAATTACAGAACAAGTAAATAAAACTAAAAACACAGATGACTGAATAATGCAAATAACAAGCTCAATTGTCAAGATAAATACTAAATTTTGTACATTTCAATAAGAAAAAAAGTCTAGAGTTTGCAATGGTGGCAGCCCCAGTCCCCTCAGGCTCTAACTGTGGAACCTTTCTTTCCCAACCTCCATGTTGAATAAATATTAAATTTTGTAGCCAACAATGAGAAACTATAAATGATTTTTAATCATCTAATATATGTAATATATGCATTCTCTTTTTTTTGAAGATTTTATTTTTAAGTAATCTCTTTACCCAACATGGAGCTCAAACTCACAACCCTGAGATCAGGAGTCCCATATTCCACCAACTGAGCCAGCCAGCCACCCTGATAGGTGCAATTTCAATAGAAATGATATCGCTCTTTAAGAAGTGGAAATTAGTTCTTAGAGGAGTGAAACAAATCTTAGGTACTATTAATACTTGTGCTTCTTCCCTCCCCCTGCCAAGCACGACCCTACCTGAAAAAAATCTTACTGCCTAATTTCTCTTGTTAGGGAGAAATTAATTGCATCTAAATGTATTTAATTAAAATACTATTGCTTAATGTTTCGTTTCTTAGCAAGAATTAAACTTAATTAATTAAATTTAATTTCATTAATTTTTCTCTTCAGGGGGGAGTAATGAAAAAAAAGGCTAAAAACACTCTTGGGGCACCTGGGTGGCTCAGTCAGTCAAGTGCCTGACTCTTGATCTCAGCTCAGGTCTTGATCTCACCGTCATGAATTCGAGCCCCACACTGGGGTCCACAATGGGTGTGGAGTCTACCTAAAAAAAAACAAAAACAAAAACAAAAAACCAACCAAACAAACAAACAAAACCTAAAAAATTGAGCCATGTAGGGAAAAGAAAAAAAGAATATCTGGGCTAACGATTTAGATGGACACTTCACCTAAAGAAAATACATAAATGGCAAATAAGCACATGAAAAATAAACAAAAACAAAAACAAAAAACCAAACAAACAAACAAACAAAACCTAAAAAATTGAGCCATGTAGGGAAAAGAAAAAAAGAATATCTGGGCTAACGATTTAGATGGACACTTCACCTAAAGAAAATACATAAATGGCAAATAAGCACATGAAAAAGTAACCAAAATCATTACTCATTAAGGAAATGAAAATTAAAGCCACATGAGATACATTACACTCAGGAAGATGGCCTTAAGCAAAAAGAAAGGACAACACAAGTGTAGGTGAGAGTGTAAAGAGACTGGAACCGTCATATTATTGGTGGAAGTGTAAAATGTACAGCCACTGTGGAAAAGAATTTGGCAGTTTCTTTTAAAGATTTTTTATTTATTTATTTGAGCGAGAGAGAGAGAGAGAACATGAGAGGGGAGAAGGCAGAGGGAGAAGCAGACTCCCCATAGAGCTGGGAGCCTGATGCGGGACTCAATCCCGGGTCTCCGGGATCATGACCTGAGCCAAAGGCAGTCGCTTAAACAACTGAGTCACCCAGGTGCCCGAATTTGGCAGTTTCTTAAAAAGTTACACCACCTAGCAATTCAACTCCTAGTTATTCACCTAAGAGAAATGAAAACAAATGTCTATACAATACGGAACATTATTAACAGCATTATCCAGAACAGCCAAAAAACGGAAATAATTCAAATGTCCATCAGCTGGTGAACAGATAGACATGATGTGGTGCATCCATACGAGCGACTCATACTCAGCAATAAAAATGATCAAACTACTGACACAAGCAACAACATGCATGAAGTCCAAAACAGGCTAAGGGAAAGGAGCCCTACACAACTGAAGGTACACTGTAGGATTCCATTTACAGGAAACTTCTAGAAAGGCCAAACCTATAGAGACAGAAAAAAAGATCAGTGTTTGCTTACGGTCTGGGGCTGGAATGGGACCTGAATGCAAATGGGCACAAGGGAACATTTTGAGCTGATGAAATTGTTGATAAAACTGGATTATGGTGATGTTGCATAACTGCATAAATTTACTAAAACCCACTGAACTATACTTAAAGTGGATGATTTTTAAGGTATATAAAATTCTACCTGAATAAAGGTTTTAAAGAAGAGGAGGAGGAGAACAACTGACCCATGTACAAAACGACAAAAGTATCAACTATTTCTAGAACAAGATACTACAGAAGTGACAGTCACTATTCCTCTCGCAAAAAATAAGTAAAATAAAAAGCTACAGCAAAAAACTGGGGAAAACCCCAAATTTTGTCTACAATAGAATATTATCATACAGGGGCACCTGAGTGGCTCAGTTGGTTAAGCATCATCTGCGTTTGGCTCTGGTCACAATCCCACGGTCCTGGGATCAAGTCCCACATCAGGCTCCCCCTGCTCTGCAGGGAGACTGCTTCCCCCTCTCCCTCTGCCTGCCGCTCCCCCTGCTTGTGCTCTCTTTCTGTCAGATAAATAAATAAAACCTTTTAAAAAAAAAGTATTATCATACAATGTAATACTGCAAAGTAAAGAAAATAAAATACAGTTACATGTAACTTCATGAGAAAAAAAAAACCCACGATAATGCTGGGTAAAAGAAGTATTTACAGACACATACACAAATAATGAAACTATACAGAAAATCAGAGAAATGCTTATCATAAAAGTAAAAATCACAGTTACCTTTATGTGAGGGAAATCAGAGTTATAAATGAGGAGGATCCTGAGAGGTTTCTGGGGCACTGATAATATCCTTACCTGGATGCTATCTGAATTTTCTTATTACTTACACACACAAACAGAAACTGAAACATACACACATGAACAACATCCCTCACTCGCACTGGGTCTACCAGGAAACAAACTGAGCACACATACATACACACAACATTCAGTGAAAAGAATTAACAGCTGAAAAAGAACCCTCAACCCCAATGCCCAAATTTATTCATCTGAAAATCTAAAAAACAAACACGCTTTAGAGAATTTGGGGATTGAAATGGAAATGGAAATTTTAAAGTAATTATAATTGAAGGACAAGCAGAGTACCACCTATCAACCTGTGGGATGGATTCAGCCAAAGTAGTTACCAAAGAAAAATTTATAACCACAAATAAACCTGTAAGATCATAAGAAAGAATGAAAATAAATGAAGCTTTCAACTTAAGATGTTGAATACAGACCAGTAAAATAAACCTAAAGAAAGGAGTGGATGAGATTAAAAGCAAATACAAAATAGGAAAAACAGGGGAAAAAAGGTTATTTGGTAAAACTGAATTTAAAAGACCAACACAAAAGACAAAACTTCAGTAAATATGATTTGAAATAAAAAGAACAAAATTAAACTGTGTAGAAGATGAATAAAAAGGAATAAAGAATACAGTGAAATAACTTAGGAGGTTTTCAATTATAAAAAGATAGGCACAAAAAAAGTCAAAATATTTGAAACCTCACATGAAATGGGCAATTTTCTAGGAAAATAAAGAATTTCTAAATGGGCCAAAAACAAACAAAAGACAAATAGAAACTCTGAACAGATTACTCAATAACCATTTTTAAAAAAGCTTATATTACAAGAGTAAATAAAAGATTCCTCCTCCAAAGAGCCTATAGGCCAAAAGAATTCCATGAAGGAACTCTACCAAATGTTCACAGAATGGAGTACTCACATTCTAAACACAATGCTGCAGAAAACAGAAAGAGGAAGCTACTTATTTTACAAGACCTAGCATGATGCTGATGTCAAAACCAGAAGAGGACAACATAAGAAAAGAAAACCATGTCGTAGTCCCATAATGAACTCAGATGCAGAAATCCCACATTAAAAAAAAAATTAGTATACTTGATCAGCAGGAAATTAAACAATGTTATTTCTATAGGTTTCATTTCATGAATTTTAGCAGTAAAAGTGAGAAAATCTACTACATAATTCTCTACATTAATAAATTTGAGAAAAAAATAATCTCAAGAAATGCAGAAAAAAATCCAATGCATTTTTTAAATTTTTTATTAAATCCAATGCATTTTTAAAGATATGATTCACTGTTTAAATGTAAGTTCAGTGGTTTTAGTAGATTCACAAAGTTACACAATCATAACCACTATCTAATCGCAGAACATTTCATCACCTCAAAAAGAAAGCCCATTAGCAGTCACTCCCCAGGCTCCCCTCTCCAGACGATCCTCCTCTGGTGCATTAATCTACTTTCTGTCTCCATGGATTTGCCTGTTGTTGATATTTTATAGATACGGGATCATCAAAAATAAGTGCACTATGTATGTCACTTCAGCATAATCTTTTTGAGGTTCAAGGTTTATCCATGCTGTCACATGTATCAGTACTTCATTCCTTTTCATGGCTGAAGAATATGCCCTCATATGGATATGCCACATTTCATTTATCCATTTGTCTGTTGATGAACATTTGGGTTGTTTCCACTTTTTTGGCTATGGTGCTAATGGTGCTATGAATATTTGTGTATGAAATTTTGTATAAGCATATGTTTTCAATTCTCTTCATCAAGTATCCAGGAATGAAGCAGTTTAATTCATTTCTATGATTAAAATCACTGGCAAACTAGATATAAAGTATACAGTAAATATCACACTTGAAATGTCAGAGGCAATCCTAATAAAGTCAGGAACAAAATAAGGATCATTTACCTTGTCTAGGATATAAGTATCCTAGTGTTATTATTCAACATTGTCCTAAGTGTCTCAGAAAATGCAATTAGAAAAAGAAAATAAATAACATAAAAGTTATAAAAGAAAGAAGACACAAAATTATGATTATTTGTGCATACTACCTCAAAAACCCAAGAGAATCACATAAATTGTCAGAAGTGATGAGGAAGCTCAGCAAGGGGGTCAAACGAAAGATACCAGTAAAACCAACTTTCTGAAACGCCACACATCTGTTAAGGACTGAGTTTGTATGTAACAGAAAATCTGAGTAAATGGTGCCTTATTAATATCAGTGGTTCATTTTCTTCTTCACATATTAAAATTCAACTCACAGACGTCAACACTGTCTCTGAAATTCTCTTGATCTTTCTTTCAAGGCTATAGCTCCACCATTACATCTGTGTTCTACGCTGAAATCCGGTGAGAAGGGAAAGGGACAGGTAGTTACCAGCGGAGTCTGCTCTCTTTTCTGGAAGTCCCACCCAGCGACTCCTGCTCATGCTTCATCATAAGCCAAAACAGTGTCACACGGCTGCCCTATGCTGCAAGGCATCTGGGAAATGAAGGGAGGTGGCATACGACTGCCACAGACAGACCTGAGGTTCTGAGCAGGCCATCCTGGCTGCCACATGCCAGCAATAACCAAATGGGAAGGAGAATCAGAAAAATAATCCCATTCACCACAGCAACAAAACACTAAAAATGTATACAAAAGAATGTAAGAATTGTCAAGACAACTTTAAAATAAATGAATAATTAAGGATAATGTGCCCTACTAGATATCAAAGCATATGAGCTATTGGCTCAGAAACAATGGTACAAAATATGGAATTCAGAAACATTACATTCACACACACATACATACACACACAAATACAGCTAGATTACAAATGTCAATATATATTTTTAAAGCAGTATATTGGAAATATAGATGAACATATTTATGACCCTGAATCCTTGAGTTAGAGAAGGCCTTCTTTTACAATACATACAAAAAAGCAAAACTACAAATGAAAAGTTTGTAACTTTGACTACATAAAAATTTAAAACTTCCATAAGACTGAGATGCCAGAACAAAGTTAAGATCACTATTAAACCAGGAGAAACCTTCTGGAATTTGTACAAAAAAGAAATGATTATAATCTGGAACAAAGAGAATTCTACATAGAAATTTTTAAATGAGTGATATGAAAATAATCCAGGGATAGAGTAGTGGGTTGGGGTATATACAAAACAAGACTGACTATGAGCTGATAATTATTAATGTTGGATGATGACTACAATGTGTTCATATAATATTTTCTCTATTTTTGTGTATGTTCTAAATTTTTGCTTATTTTAATTTATGTATTAAATGGAAAATGATCTAAGAGTACCGAACAGAAAAAAAACAAGTTGGTAAATATGTAAACTATGATACTATCTCTAACATACGTTAAACATCTCGTTATGTATTTTTTTTTAAGATTTTTTTTATTTATTTATTTGACAAAGAGAGAGATCACAAGTAGGCAGAGAGGCAGGCAGAGAGAGAGGGAGAAGCAGGCTCCCCGCTGACCAGAGAGCCCGATGCAGGGCTCGACCCAGGACTTGATCTCAGGACCCTGAGATCATAACCTGAGCCGAAGGCAGAGGCTTTAACCCATTGAGCCACCCAGGCGCCCCTCGTTATGTATTTTCTATGGGCTAATCTTCTTAGGCCAGTTTCATTAATTTATATTTTCCCAAATATAACTTAGTTAAGGGCACAGAAAAGGTCTGGAATATTACACACCAAAATGGTGTTAAGTGGTCACCTCTGGAGAGAAGGGAGCTACCTCCATTGTGAGTTCATCAAAGGGGAATTTTAGCCTCATGTCCAAGGCTTTAATTTTTCATGTAATTCGAATGTAAGAGATTACAGGACAACACATATGTATCAAAACTCATAGAAACAGAACTGTTCTGTGTCCTGTCTGTGACAGTGGCTACAAGAATCGTTCATGTGTAAAAACTAGAACCATGCAACAGAGAAAGGGAATTTTACTGTCAAGGCCAAAAGTGTTTTAAATACCAAAAAACCTCATACAACTACCAACTAAAGAGTGAATTTTGCTGCATATAAATTAAACCCCAATGTACTGAACTTTTTAAAAAGGAAAGATTTTAATTTAAAAAGAATAATCATAATATACTCTACTTAAATAAGGGTGCAAATTATATCACTGCTATGAAAATTACCTACGACATAATTTTTAAGTAGATTACAAGACATATACGTACTATAATCACATATACAGTATGATCCCACTTAGACGTCTTTATCTTATTTTATCTCTGCATATTGGGATTATAGACATTTTCTCTCTCTGCTTAACTGCGTTTTTTTCCTACGATGAACACATACTATTCTGTACCGAAATAATGTTTTTCAGTGTTAAAGGGGTGGGCACTGGGCCAACGGTGGAGGCTCAGTGAGGACTCTCCTCTCACCTAGGTGCTGCTACCCAAGCCCAGACTCCAACGGTGAGCCTTGGAAGTGACCCAGGGGGATGAAGTGGAGGGCTCCTGTGGTTAACATAAGGAAAAGAGGATAAGGCCCTGACAGCAATGTGTCGCTGAGAATCGGATCACTGGGTTACCACAGGTATGTGTAGAAGAGTCTGCCAAATCAAATATAGCTCACGGGAAGGGACTTTGAGGTCCCACTGGGCACTGTCAAAGATCACCTTCCCAGCATACTAGAAAGCATTCTCTGCCGGCAGATTGGGCCCTGTCAAATTATTTATAGGAGACTGGTTCACATACTCAAAATGATATGAATACTTCTAATTATATCCAAACATGCCAAATGTCAGTACAAATTATGCAGAGGGTCATGTTGCCAAATGCCCTGCCCTAACAAAGAGGAGGAAGCCGCGGCGTCAGCACCCTGGTGCCTACATAAGCACGGGGACCCCGCCTGCCGCATCTCCACCAAGAACCAGAGGTGAGTGATGGGGGCCTTGGGGCTGAAAGGGCCCCCAGGGACAGGAAGAGCTGACCCCGTGGGCCCACCGCTGAGCATGAAACTGTCCCTTCCCAGTCTGATTTTTATTTTCACAGAGCCGAGCTTTAGAGCAGGGCAATTATAATTCTGTAACTGTTTTACTGGAATGTCAGAGTTTGGCTAATAAGAGACCTGTCGTTTCACAGTGTCAGCCACTTCTGAACCTGCGATTCATCTGGAACTCCCGAGGTAAGCCTCCGCTTTCTGGGCGTGGAGATGACAGAGGGCATTCAGGCTAACGAAGCTGGGAACAACTCTTAATTGTATACCATTTCCATGTTCCTGCTCTTACCTGAGCAGGCAGTGCTTCCAAATGACTGCTTGTAAATGCTAGGAAAATGCTGCTCAGGACGCCTTCTCCTCCACACTCCCCTCACCTGAGTTCCAGGGCTGAAGGATCATTTGGGACAGAATGAATTCTGACAGACCGCCTGCAAAGCACTAACCCTTAGACATCTTACAGATACCTTTTTAAACACCCCAGAAAAATCCTTAAAAAAAAAATGAAAAGACAAACATCTTGTGACAACCATAATGTTTTAGCTACTTTTGATGATTCATGGTTATTTGTTTCTTTAGAAAGTTTGATTATTGCTCATCTAAAAAGTCCCGAGTAGTACACCCACAGAGAGCTAAATACCCAACCTAATTTAAGAGAGGTCCTGGCCCTTCCCCAAGTAATTTACACCTGAAAGGAAAGGAAAGACTCAATCAATCTAACATGCCAATCCTGCAGATGCGTATCTATCCATCAGAGGACAATGGTTTACGTGTGATGAACCCTTACATTTCTCTTTTCTTTTTATTGATGGAAAGAAGAGAAGCCTGGGGAATGTATGTGGGAAGAAGGGCCTTCTTCATGCTGAAGCTCTCATTTCTCTGGTTAGATATGGTAACTGGCAGTTGAAATCTCTCATGCAAAAAAATAAAGTGTCAAAAGAGATTTTGGATTAGGCAACACTAAGTCTCTTGGTAACAAGCCAAATGACAAAATCACACGGTATTGAGAATTTAGTAGGAGGTTCTTTTAACAACCCACTGAGAGATTTAATACTAAATATTAACATAAAGTAGATATTAAAAATAACCCAAGCCTTGGGGCACCTGGGTAGCCCAGTCAGTTAAGCGGCCGACTCTTGATTTCAGCTCAGGTCATGAAATCAGGGTCATGAGATCGAGCCCCGCATTGGGCTTTGTGCTTGGCGGGGATTCTGCTTGAGATTCTCTCTCTCCCTCTGCTCTCTACCCCCAAATAAATAAATCTTTAAAAAAAATAATAACACGAGTCTTAAGAGGGGAAAAAAAAAATGACCTTTACCTAAAAAGATAAAGCAAGTTTTTAAAAGCTTTGAAAATATCAACCTTGCTTTGCACAAGACAAACTTTCTTTCCTAAGGATATGACTGTCCCAGTATATGGCAGATGCAAACATCATGCAAAAGAAAAAGTAGGGATTAAAGAAAGACAGCTGCTAGAGAACAACCCACCAGCTATAGATATTGTTACAGTGTAGTGATTTAAACATGCAAGAGTTCCATTGTAGGCACTGGGGCCCTGAGGATCAAGATCTGTGATCCCAGAAGGAAATCCGCAAATTACTAAGAATGAAGCCCCCCAGTCACAACCTCATGCCCGCCCAGTCCTTTGGCCTATATGAGAACATGGGTCAAGGACAGCCCGGGGGAGCACTGACAGCCCAAACCCACTGACAGGTGCAACACCTCTCATGCCACAACCTAGCTCAGAGGTATAACTTCCGGATGCTACTTCTCCCTTTGCCGCATTTCTTTCCCAAGGCAGAATCCTCTGCTAAATAAACTGCAGCTATGAGTGCGAGTTCGGATGCTGAGATGGCGGTTTTTGGTGAAGCTGCTCCCTTCCTCCGAAAATCGGAAAAGGAGCGGATTGAGGCCCAAAACAAGCCCTTCGATGCTAAAACATCGGTCTTTGTTGCGGAACCCAAGGCCTCCTACGTGAAGAGCACCATACAGAGCAAGGAAGGAGGGAAAGTAACTGTGAAGACAGAGGGTGGAGCAGTAAGTAAACACACGGGGAGAAAATGCTCCCAGCTGTGTTCCTCGGGTCTCCTCACTCAAGGTGAAGCTCTCCTTGCTGGGAACCCCTAAGCTTTCTGCCACCACAGACACACTCCTGGTCCTGGATGTTATGGACGCCTGCTTCGGACGGCAAAGGAGGTTCCCAGCAGTCACCTCGGGTCCCCCCTTCCTTGCCACCCACAGAACTTCAACACACTAGAATCACCCGCCATCATATCCCTCAACTCCCCACTTCTCACTCTAAACCTCCAAACTTGGGGGAAACAGAAGCCAGCTTCTCCTGTCAGGAAAGTATTGTTATTTACTTAGCTAAATAACGTATTAAGTACCCCCATTACTTCACCCCGGATTGGATGTGGGAAGAAAATATCTTTAAAAAAAGGTAGTATCCTAGTTCATCATAGGAAACGAATTTTCTTAGCATCAGACTCTGAAACAAATATACTTTCGTGCTTTTATTTAAAGAATACTAAGTAAATGAAAGGTGTCAGCAATTATAGTTTTATAAGCAAAGCAAAGAGACAAACCAACTCTGTGTCCCACCATTAATACAAAGTGGTCTCTCACTTTACTTGCCAGACTCTAACCGTCAGAGAGGACCAAGTCTTCCCCATGAACCCTCCGAAATATGACAAGATCGAGGACATGGCCATGATGACCCACTTGCACGAACCTGGAGTGCTGTACAACCTCAAAGAGCGTTACGCAGCCTGGATGATCTACGTGAGCGCCCTTCAGCCTCGCCCTATTCTGTCTGTCTCTCTGGGTAAAGACAAGATCCACATGTCCCATTTTCTGGTTTTCTCAGACCTACTCGGGCCTCTTCTGCGTCACCGTGAACCCCTACAAGTGGCTGCCGGTATACAACCCCGAGGTGGTGGCCGCCTACCGAGGCAAGAAGCGCCAGGAGGCCCCGCCCCACATCTTCTCCATCTCCGACAACGCCTACCAGTTCATGCTAACTGGTGAGTGGGTGATACAGCTATTTATGTGCAGAAACGTGGAAACAGAACCTTTAACAAACAGACTCTGTCTGGGCCCTGATTATAACAACATATTGCAGCCACATGGGGCTCCACCATGTTCGCGGAACTCCCAGAGCTATAGTGTCACCCCCATTTCAGAGAGGGGAAACGGCAGCTGGCTGAGCTCACCGACCTGCCCAAGCTAACCCACTAGTAAGCGGGAGCCAGGCGGAAACAATCAGCAGACCTCTGTAAACATGTCTGCCGCTTTCCCATAGGTTTTAATTTCTGATTTCGACAGAAGAAAAGTTCAAATCCATTATTTTAAAATAGGCACATCCACAGCAATCAAGGAAAATAGTTACCAGCTGCAGCTGGAAAGTTTTGTGAATTCTTACCTCTATGGTTAAATGACACAGCTAATAGTGCGAGCCTTTGGGGTAGAACACGTGTAAAGAAAGAGCTACCACTTTCGTCCCAATATTCTGAAGCATTTTCCTATTAGAATGGAAGAAAATA
The DNA here is from genome assembly GCA_028534135.1 of Potos flavus. Taxonomy (NCBI): domain Eukaryota; kingdom Metazoa; phylum Chordata; class Mammalia; order Carnivora; family Procyonidae; genus Potos; species Potos flavus. The sequence goes on from CM052891.1 coordinate 48,306,396, forward strand.
AAAATACCTCTTCCTCTGAAAATATTTTTGAAGTCGTATCAAAATCTGTTATTCCTGTCTTCTCAAAGCATAAACAAACAGCTTTGATAGGCATTACAGGCCCAAGTATAGCATGAAAATCTTTTTATCTTCACACACCAAATGTACTGCCTTTGGAAATATTCCAAATTCCGGAGTTTCCTGTTGTTCCATAGGGTTTTGGAAACTCAGAGGGTTTGGTTCTTTTTTGGTTTTTGTTTGTTTTGCTGCACTTGTTTTTAAGCTGCCTGTCAAAGGAGAAGAGAGAAGAGAAAGGAATAAAATAGGAATCTTCCATTACAAATTGGCCAGCAATTCCACGAGGATTTCATGCCAGTAAACTCTTCTTTGGTTGTCAGCAGAAGCTAGCTACCTTCCAGCAATGATCCACAGGCTGGCTCCTTTCAGAGGGTTTCATACTCAGCAGCTGCACTTACTCTGCTATGTATACCACCCCTACACCAAGGTCTCCACTCCCCAAGCTTTGGGGCTGCTCCAAGTTCAAGACCACTTAAGGCTCCCAAATGTGATTTGCCTATAAAACCATGCTAAACTGTGGCATTTAACCTGGTTCGTGTTATTTTAGCTTTGCCAAAAGAGACTAGAACTTTGTTTTCTTATCAGTGCTCCCATGAGATGTGATAGGATCTTTCATAATTTTTCTGCTATTGGAAAAAAAATCAGTTTGAGTATGTTCTAAAATCTCTATCTACTGCTCTGAATAGAATTCTGAAGTCCTCTGAAGTCTACATCCACATCGAAATAACATCCAAATTTGTATCGATTTCTCTGATTTTTAGATTTGAGAATTCATTCAAATAGAATTGGAGATTTAACATATCAGAAAATTGGTATAAATCCAAAATATCAGTCATATAACTAGTGACAATGTCTGTTTTTCTTATTTAGAAAATACATAAAATTAAAAGGAACATAAGACTAAATGAACACATTTACAATTCCAGATCCCTTCCTATTTAGTGTTACCGGCACTTAAATTAGTCATATCAAGAGCTGGGAGGAGGCCAGGTAGCAGAAAAATATATAAAGTTGAAGTCAAAAGACCTGAATATCTTTAACCTTAGTGAGCTATGTAATTATTATTCAAAAAGTCACTGATTCCTCTCTGGGTCTCTGCTTCTTTATCTGTTTGTTAAATAAAAGAGTTGGCCTTGATAATTTCTAAGGTCCTCATGACTTCGGAATTCTAAAATTCTTACTGAAATATTGATAGATGAAATTATAGGAGAGCTGGGATCTTCTTTAAAATAATCCAGGGAGGGGCGCCTGGGTGGCTCAGTGGGTTAAAGCCTCTGCCTTCGGCTCAGGTCATGATCTCAGGGTCCTGGGATCGAGCCCCACATCCGGCTCACTGCTCAGCAGGGAGCCTGCTTCCCCCTCTCTCTCTGTCTGCCTCTCTGCCTACTTGTGATCTCTCTCTCTCTCTCTGTCAAATAAATAAATAAAATCTTTAAATAAATAAATAAATAAAATAAAATAAAATAAAATAATCCAGGGAGAACTGGATGGGAGTATAGAGCATATAAAATTGGCCAAGTGATAGTAATTGTCATAGCTGTATGATGGGGACATGGGAGGCTCTCTATGTTATTGTCTCTACTTGATATGTGTTTTAAATTTATCATCACAAAGTCTTTAAAAATTAATAAGATACAAAAGGAAACAGATGATAGCCTGCCTCTCACTGTCACAAATTTTACTCCAAGAACCAAGTGCTCTTTGGGGACTAACCATAAAACCAAAATCATAGGTAACATCTTCAAAATGTTAAAAGAACAAGCTGTGTTTGATCTAAACTGACTCAATAATCTTTATGCTGAATGTTCTTTTTCTTTTTTAACTGATGGTCCTGATTTCTCTTTCACAGATCGTGAGAACCAGTCCATCCTGATCACGTACGTGATTCTTCCCTTCTCCGGTTTTGATTGTCTTAGATATAGACAACGTGAGCTGTAGTAGTTCTGATCTCTTCTCTGGTCTCTGTTTGACAGCGGAGAATCTGGTGCGGGGAAGACTGTGAACACCAAGCGTGTCATCCAGTACTTTGCGACAATTGCAGTCACTGGGGACAAGAAGAAGGAGGAAGCTATCTCTGGCAAAATGCAGGTGGGTCTGGGGCCAGACTCAAGACTCTCAGAGCTCTCAGGACGTCTGAAGCCCCAGAGGTAAGGACCGCTCTTGCATTTGCAGGGGACCCTTGAAGATCAAATCATCAGTGCCAACCCCCTACTGGAGGCCTTTGGCAACGCCAAGACCGTGAGGAATGACAACTCCTCTCGCTTTGTAAGTCTCCTGGTCACAGAGGGGTCTTCTCAGCCCTTCCATGCTAGAGAAAGCACGTCTGAATTATCATTTCGATTGCATCCTTCTGTGTGTTTCAACTTTTCAATACTAATCTTTCTCTTTTCAAGGGTAAATTCATTCGAATCCACTTTGGTACTACAGGGAAGCTGGCTTCTGCAGATATTGAAACATGTGAGTAACAGGACCACCGAAAATCAAAAGAGAGATGAGTGATTTCATGTGCAGAACACTCAGGAACACTTGGAGTGTGCTGAGCCTGCTGCCAGTGCTGCCCATGAGCTAATGCCAGACTTATCCATAAATCCACTGTGTGCTCTGTCAACCTCAATGCAGACTGATGGTTCTGGAGCACATTCTGAAATTCCTGCCACAGAAGCAACTTTAAAATTTTTTCCAGGACAAACACTAGGGCTACGTCTGAGTTCCTGTGAGTTACCTATACTTCTCTTCATCTGAGCTTTGGCAGGTATTTCTAAGTAACTGCTCACCACAAAGTCTCAGGTGACATAAGCAAGGAGATATTACAGATTATAATGATTATAATCCAGGGGTCACAGGTCTCCCATATTAAAAATTTATTTTTACTGGAGCAGATAGGCTTCAGTCTCTACTCTTAGATGGTGAGAAACTTGGACAGTTGGCATATGTTATTTGGAATTCTTATACGCAGCACCAAGAGGATCAATCATCAGGCAGAAATCTCAATGAAGTCTAACATAATGCCCCAGTTTTAGCAAAGACACTGAGGTTCCTTTGGTATTTTCAGCAGCACTGGGACACTGGGGTGTCTCAGGCAGTTGAGCGTCTAACTCTTGATTCTGGCTAGGTCATGATCTCAGGGTCGTAAGATCAAGCCCTGCACCAGGCTCTGCACTAAGTGTGGAGCCTGCTTAAGATTCTCTCACTCCTAAAAAAAAAAAAAAAAAAAAAAAAAAGATTCTCACTCCTTCTCCCTCTGCCCCTCCCCCACCTCATTCCCTTCTCTCCCTCTCTCCTTCTCCCCCCTCTAAAAAATATGTATTTCAGCAGCATTGATTTTTTTCTAATTTAATATCTATTTCTGTTTCCAGATCTTCTAGAAAAGTCTAGGGTTACTTTCCAGCTGAAGGCAGAAAGAAGCTACCATATTTTTTATCAGATCACTTCCAATAAGAAGCCAGATCTGATTGGTAAGGAAGAACTTAAATTCACAGATGAACATTAGTATTTCTATTAACAATTTCTAATGTAAAATGTATACCCTCAATTGTTATGTACCCAGAAATGCTCCTGATCACCACCAACCCATATGACTATGCCTTCGTCAGTCAAGGGGAGATCACAGTCCCCAGCATTGATGACCAAGAAGAGCTGATGGCCACAGATGTAAGTCACTCACACACTCACATACTCACACACTCACACATACTCACACACACACACACACACACACACACACACACAAAATTCCATTAAGTGCGGGAACAGCCCGCTGTAGGTGTGGTTACTCTACGATACCGTATAAATTCTCTAAAATAAGTTAGTCTCTCCTACCCCACCCTTTGTCCTGTCATTTCTCCTGGTAGAGTGCTATTGACATCCTGGGCTTCACTCCTGAAGAGAAAGTCTCCATCTACAAGCTCACAGGGGCCGTGATGCATTATGGGAACATGAAGTTCAAGCAGAAGCAGCGTGAGGAGCAGGCTGAGCCGGACGGCACCGAAGGTACCAAGATGAACCTCCTTCTGGGTCTGAATTAAAGATTATAGCAGGAAAAAAAAAGTCTATTCTAAACTGACATCTCTGTTATAGCTGATTCTGAAGGGCATATACATACTTACACACACCGCACGTTCTCCTCACCCGCTTTCCTTCCTCATGTGTCCACAGGTCCATCATTTCTAAGCAGCCCAAATAAGTTAGAATGAACCCTAACAGGTGCTTATAAAGACATATCTAAAAAGCACCACCGGGGCCAGATCATGACGGAAAGAAAGAGACGGCACAGTGCTCCTGCTCTGCTGAGGCAATGGTGGCTACGTACGTGAGACAACTTGGCATATTAGCCTACTTCAGCTAGTGCCTGGCCAGACAGGATCTGCCCAACACAGAGCTGGGGGCGAAGGATGTCCCTAGACATCTGTGCACATGTGTGCATTGTCATATATAAACCCGCAGGCACTCTAGGCAGTCAGATAAAAAAAGAACCGAGAAAGAAAAATCATGTGTTCCATGTGCGGAACACAAAGGACCTACCAAGGAAACTAAAGTTGTTTCCTCCTTGAAGCCTTTCTGCCCCCCCCACCCCCCACCCAGCTTGACACACTCTCTCCCTCCTCTAATTCTATCAGCAGTTACTGTGGTACCTGACCTGTGGCATTCACGTTACAGTCCTTGGCAGAATTTCAAAAAGAGACTCCATAGAGAGCACATAGTAAAATTTAATACCCACATTTTCAGATAATGAAACTGAACAAGTGGGTTTAAACTGGGAGGAGCTAAACTGAAATCAGGATCCAAATATTGGGACTTTTATCTCTCCCTAACGGCAAATATTAAGATGTATTTATCTCTTCCCTCCAACCACACCTAATGTGTCTGCCTTAAGACCAGGCCCTATGGCTCTTGCCTTACATAAAGTGTTGCCATAAACACTGGACATATGTTAACTGTTGATGACTTTCTCAAAAGCTGCTTGCAATAAATCCCCAAAGATCAGTGTAACTGACTATTTATTAGCAAGTACGTGCTGTGATGTACAGGGAACCTCATCTAACCTTCTACAGAATTACTCAAAGCTTTTTATTTAAATAATAAAGAAAACGGATTGGAGAAAAATAGAAAACTGGGTTAAAGGGGATATCCACCATTAAACAACATTTCCTGAATTTTGTTTCTGCAGTTGCTGACAAGGCGGCCTATCTCCAAAGTCTGAACTCTGCTGACCTGCTTAAAGCCCTCTGCTACCCCAGGGTCAAGGTCGGCAACGAGTACGTCACCAAAGGCCAGACTGTGCAGCAGGTGAGTGTACGACCTCAATGAATGGCACCTGTCCCAGGCCTTCAGGGCATGTCTTCAGGAGCACCAACAATCACTACTCTGTCCACGAAGGTGTACAACGCCGTGGGCGCTCTGGCCAAGGCCGTCTATGAGAAGATGTTCCTGTGGATGGTCACCCGCATCAACCAGCAGCTGGACACCAAGCAGCCTAGACAGTACTTCATCGGGGTCTTGGACATCGCCGGCTTTGAGATCTTTGATGTGAGTTGTCTTCATATTAACAAAAAGTGAGAGAAAAACAATGTGGGCTCTGATACACTAGGCATTCCTGTATATTTACAGTGTCCACATTGCTTCCTCCAACACCGCACCCGGAACAGGAGTTACCTCCCACACACCTACGCAATAGCAGAAGTGTAATGACAACCATAACTGGCATTTGTGGGGGAGTGAGGGTATTTCTGGCACTCCACTAAGCACTTTAAGATACTACCTCATTTAATCTTCTAAACAACCCATCAAAGGGTAACGGATATTACTACGAATTACATGTGGAGAAACAAGAGCCGCAGGAAAATGAAACCCTCGCTAAAGATCCCACAGCCATTTAAGGCAAAGCCAGGACGAGAGCCCAGATGTGTAGACAGGGCATCTCCGGTGGAGGAGAAAGCACACAGCATAGTGTCTCCTGTCCCAGATTCATCTGACACGTACTATTTCAGCTCCGCGGCACCCGCTGCATCATGGGTAAAAGGCGGGTGTACATTGTTAGACTCGTTCAGCTCATCAGTTACTGTAGCACATCAGGTCCCTACTTTTACAGACTCGGCAAAAGGGATGAGCCAGACGTCTGATAGGAAGAGGAGAAAAACTTGCCTATTATTCCACTTTGAGCATCAACTAAAAGGTCTTAGCATAAGCTTTCCTTCTTCTGTGACAGCCAAGAGTGAAAATATGAACTTTATCCTCAATTGGAGAGTAGGGTGGTAAAAGAAGTGAACTTTTCCAATAAATTACCTTCACCCTTAAATCCAAACCATTAACTCATGGGACCATGGTTGTACTTTTAAGGTAAGCTTTTACTATGCAATCTTAGAGCCGGGAAGAGGTAGATCCTACCAGAAGTCTTGCTATATAATTGACACCTGTGCCTTTAAATAATGCCAGAATTCACAATAAAGGCTCATGTCAAAAAAAATGATCATTTTTTTCCTTGGGACCTCTGAAAGAACAAGTTAGTTTAAATTTTATTTCATTACTGTATTCCATATTTTTTCAATAAAAGAATTTTTCAGTAATGAATTTTACTGCTAAAAAATCCATTTAATGTTGAAAATTTTATGCAGTTCAACAGCCTGGAGCAGCTGTGCATCAACTTCACCAACGAGAAGCTGCAGCAGTTCTTCAACCACCACATGTTCGTGCTGGAGCAGGAGGAGTACAAGAAGGAGGGCATCGAGTGGACCTTCATCGACTTCGGCATGGACCTGGCCGCCTGCATCGAGCTCATCGAAAAGGTCTGTTTGACTTTATCTGTTTTGTGAAGTAGGCTCCATGCCCAACGTGCAGTCTAACTCGGGGCTTGAACTTATGATCCTGAGATCAAAACCTGAGCTGAAATCCAGAGTCTGACACTTAACTGACTGAGCCACCCCAGCGCCCTGCTCTGCAAGGGTAACTTCCCCAAGTGTGTGAAGCAATCCCAGAAAGTATCACAGTGATCTCAGACAGACAGACATCAGAGCAAACAGAATTACTGTTTAGAACTAACTTCTTCAACTTCTACATAACAAGGATCAGAGTGTTTACTTTCATTCTGTTCTAACCAGTTTTGTTCTAACAGCGACTCAAACCTGATTTTACAGCAGCAATGAAAACTCAAATGGGACGATCTGCTCCACCAGCAGAACTACTTCACCAGTTCTGAATCTATCATTCAGACGTCAGCAACATACATTAAGTCTTTTTTCTAGATAAAAAGTAGTACACACGCAACCCAGCTAGAGCCTCTATGAAAGACAATATGTTTGGAAGTCAAGAAGTCTAATTGCTTACACTTTTCCAGAATCCAACTTTAAGGAGATTAAATACAGAAAATGTCTTAAATAAGGTTTGGATTATTTATACTATTAAACCACTGCATATAAAGTAAACCTCACTCTAAGTCACTAAATCCTTTTCATTACAAAATAAAACAGTAACAGTAGATTAATTCATTAAATGGGCAAAAAGTGTGATAATACAGAACATTTTAACAAACTGCCCACACATGCTGTACCGACTGACATTTGGAGTTTGCATTCTGCTATTCTTTTACCTGAAAGTGTGCTATGGATTGAATATGACAAGGAATGGTGGGAAAGCCACTCTAGTGATAACAAAAGGATTTCTTTGTGAGCTATGACCCTGGTTTAATTTATACATATATTTACTTGGCAGTTCTGATAATTCAATCAGATACACCCACCATGTCTGCATCTTTTGGGAAAGATACATTGACACTAATGTCTACCTTTCTGAATTCAGCCACTGGGCATCTTCTCCATCCTGGAAGAGGAGTGCATGTTCCCCAAGGCCACAGACACCTCCTTCAAGAACAAGTTGTATGACCAGCACCTGGGCAAGTCGGCCAACTTCCAGAAGCCCAAGGTTGTTAAAGGCAAGGCCGAGGCCCACTTCTCTCTGATCCACTACGCGGGCACCGTGGACTACAACATTGGTGGCTGGCTCGACAAGAACAAGGACCCCCTGAACGACACTGTGGTTGGGCTGTACCAGAAGTCTGCGATGAAGACTCTGGCCAGTCTCTTTTCCACCTACTCGAGTGCTGAAGCAGGTACTTTCTGTGCCCTTAAGCTAAATCAAGCCCATTCCCATCAAATGTTAATATAACATTCCAGCCTCTAGGATTCTGCTCTAATTAATGGGTTTTCCTTTCTACCTCAGATAGTGGTGCAAAGAAAGGTGCTAAGAAGAAGGGTTCTTCATTCCAGACTGTGTCAGCCCTTTTCAGGGTAAAGTACAAATTTCATCCCAAAACTGTATTCAGTTTTTAGAATTAGCGTAATTACAGGGTTTAGAATAAATCAGGAGAGAGTGGAATGTTCACTCACTCACTCTTATCATGGCAGAACCAAGGAATACTTCTCTTACAGGGTCAGATGCTCTAGCTATTATTCTTCATTACGATCATCTGATGTGTTCAGGAATGCCGAAAGAGCCTTAGAAGCTTTCATATTATGTAGTCAGGCTGATTTTTAAAGAAGCATAGCTGAACTTCAAAGCTGTCCCCAAGGAAAGCTGTTTCTTTACTAAAGTTGCCCTTTGAGAATGCTCCTGAGTTCCTCTCTGACAACGAACCAGAGACACACTCTTTAGCACATCCTTCCCCCAGTATACATCTTTGTCCTCTGAGGTGGATTTAATTTTTTATAATGGCTGAAAATCATCTAAAACCAGGCCTAGTGATTTATATGGATGATTAAGCTAGAAAATATCTCTTAAAATTAAAATAACAAATAATTTTACTACAAATAATGGGATTGTTAGGTAGCTTAACAACGGACTCTTCCAAAGGGAAGTGTGTGAAATGTCTGGACTCACGGCTGCTTTGTCAGAATCTGTATGGCTAAATCTCATTCCTCTTAAAACTAAAGACTATAACCCATGACTGGAACAGGAAAACTGGCCTGTTCTTTTTCTTTCTCACTACCAATTTGCATTATCTCACCAAGTAGGCTCTGGCTTCATCAACTTATCCTTGTACATGTCTTCAAGATTAGAAGCCCACAGTGCTTATTTTGTTTCCTAACAGTTAACTGAGATACGAAAGAAAGAAAAAAAAAGCAACTTGCCTTCTCAAAATTAAAGAATATTGAGAAATATTTACATGTGAGTTTTCTATAGTTGAATAAAACAACATCATCAGTCATAAGCAACTACTCTATTTCCGGAATAACACCCCCGGAAGCTTCAGGCTATGGATCATTCCCAGGCACTCAAGATCCACCCACACAAGATTGTACAGTCACGTGATTTTAGACTCTTTAAAAAAAAAAAAAAAAAACAGTACAAACGAGAAGTCACAGGTTCCATGGATAATAATAACCTCAAGGAAGGAACGGCAAAGGTGGGACAAGGGCTAGGCTAGGCTCCCAGTGTCAACTACAACTGTGAAAATTACTAGCACTGAGACAGACGGAAGAGGATTTAGAGGTAATCTCAACTCTTTTCAGATTAAGGCCCAGAGAGAGGAGAGGGATTTTACAGTCAAGCAGCTCATTAGCAGCAGAATGAGACCACAGTCTTTTGTCTTCTGATTCCCAATCAAGAACAATTCCTATGCATCGAGGCTATGGGATTTGCAGTTTGTTTATAGAAGAGATCCTAGGTGTTATAAATTAGTATCTTGGAGAGCTGCATTTCTTCCCAGCACTTGGCCCTGTGGCTAATCGGCAAGCTAGAACTCCGGTGACCTTAAAAATACAGAGCAGCTGAAGCCTCAGAGGCTTGTACCTAACAATTAAAGGAGTGCCTAGGTTCACTCCAAATAATTACAAAAAAGAAATCTGAGATAAAACTTTCTCTTCAAGTGCCTTCTATCTGGCTTTCTAGGAAAATCTAAATAAGCTGATGACCAACCTGAGGAGCACTCACCCCCACTTTGTACGGTGCATCATCCCCAATGAAACCAAGACTCCAGGTAAGACCCTTCTGACGCCCAAACAAGCTCCAGGGTGTTTGCTTTAGACCGTGAAATAAGGCATGTGTGCTCTTCCTCTCAGGGGCCATGGAGCATGAACTTGTCCTGCACCAGCTGCGGTGTAACGGTGTGCTGGAAGGGATCCGCATCTGCAGGAAGGGGTTCCCAAGCAGGATCCTTTATGGGGACTTTAAACAAAGGCCAGTGTCTCTTTGTTGTATTTCACTGAATGCTGTGAACATTTTATCATCTTAATTGTTGTCCTCTGTTCATCGTATCTCATGTGCCCTGCTCAGTAAATGCTGTAAAATTAAGAAGTCAAATAATATAGTCTTCCGGTAGTAGGACAGGACAACCGTTAGAAGAGGTGGTATTTCTTACAAATAGGAAGGACGCAAGCATTAGACTACAGAAAAATCACACTGTTTTACTATCTGAACTTAAAGGACAGCTGGAGTTTCTTTCATTTTTTCTCTCAGATTTTTGGGGTCATTTGGTTCCCCATATAATCATATCTCCCTAGTCATTCTTTTCTTTGTTTGACGGAACAGATACAAAGTCTTAAATGCAAGTGCTATCCCCGAAGGACAGTTCATTGACAGCAAGAAGGCTTCTGAGAAACTTCTTGCCTCTATTGATATTGATCACACCCAGTATAAATTTGGACATACCAAGGTATATCTGTCATTTATTCCTACCTGATCCATACCCTTCTGATATTTCTGTGTCTCCTGCCATGGGGAAGACTCGGGATTCTCCTTTTTTCCAGGTTTTCTTCAAAGCTGGCCTTCTGGGTCTTCTGGAAGAAATGAGAGATGAAAAGTTGGCGCAGATTATAACAAGAACTCAAGCCGTCTGCAGGGGATTCCTAATGAGGGTCGAATATCAGAAGATGTTGCAAAGGAGGTAACAACGGTATAGATTATCTGAATTGTAAGGTCCCTCTGGGACTATCACTCAGCCTTTCTCATTTATTAACTTTCATTTTGTGGCTAATACGTGCTTTTCGCGTGGTTCAGAACTCACTCCTACGACATATCCACCTTTGCTTGACCGCTCACACTTGGACGCCCTCCAATTTCTCCCTGTCTATCCACCTCACATAGAGCTGCCAGAATAATGTGCAATAAGCACAGTTTTCATCATGCCGAATCTGTCTGTGGCTCCCCCTGGCCTCCCGTGACAAATCCGTGCTGCCGTGCGTGGCTGTCAAGGCTCTCTGTATTCCCCAGTACATCTGTCATTCCCAACCACACAGCCTCTTCCAGCCAGGCTGAACAATTTGCTTATTTCCTGTTTCCAAGTTTGCCCCAGCCCTTCCTGCTCATCCTAATTTACTTATTTACCAATTCAGAACTTGCATTTTTCCCTTCTCCAATGAGCCTCATCCAGCTCTATCTACCCAGCACTGACGCACTCCCTGTCTCTCTCTCTCTCTCTCTCTCACGCACACACACACATTCTGCATTTATTTTGCTCCTCTGTGCTTATTTGGATTTGTATTGTAAGTGTTCCCAAGTCCTTTCGATGTGTCTACATTATGGTCTGTGTCATGGTATTTGCCTTCTCAGAGTCATGGTTCTTGTAATTTGGACATATACAGAAACAGAATTTACATTTTAATAAGCTTGAAGAGGTATACAGCAAAGCTTGCTAGTCTAGTGCTATAGTTTGCAGAAGGGGTATCTTTTATTACTATTTAAAAATGGTACTTAGATAAAACAAATTTGGGTGCTCAATGCATGCTAAATCACCTATAGATGTTAGCAATCTAATTAAGCAAATAAGAATGAGGCATTTGAAAGAATCTGAGGAAAGCCAGTACATTATCTGAAAAAGCTAACAAAAGTTTACGAGTGGGGGCGCCTGGGTGGCTTAGTGGGTTAAAGCCTCTGCCTTCAGCTCAGGTCATGATCTCAGGGTCCTGGGATCGAGCCCCGCATCGGGCTCTCTGCTCAGCGGGGAGCCTGCTTCCCCCTCTCTCTCTGCCTGCTTCTCTGCCTCCTTGCGATCTCTCTCTCTCTCTCTGTCAAATAAATAAAATTTAAAAAAAAAGTTTACGAGTGGATAATTCAGTGGTAATCAAAGTAAGAGGAAAGGCTTCGAGAAAGACTGGCTAAATCCTAAACTCCTCAGGTGGGGCAACTCAGCTCCCAGTGTCATCTCACAGCTCACTCTGTAGGCCAACAGCCCAGCAGCACAACCAACTCACAAATGCCACATCCACTCCCAAATCACCGATACTGTAATATCTCAAATGATGTTAAATTGGTATATGTTTCTCATACGTGCAAAGTATTCCCGCTCTAAGGTCTGCTCCTTTGCTAGTGTGGTAAGGGTCTTGGGAACATAGAATTGCTCGATATGAGCAGTACACTTTAGCGAATTGGTTACTCCGAGCACTACTGTGAGTGTGTATCTGTATAAAGCCTGCATTTAACATATACGACGTCTGCTCTATCATTTACACCTGGGGGATCATCACAAGGGGCACTTGTGAGTAAAATGAAAACTGACGACAATAGCACTGCCCCCAATGACTTGATCTACACTGATATTTTTACATCATTTCAGAGAAGCCCTTTTCTGCATCCAGTACAACATCCGGGCCTTCATGAATGTCAAGCACTGGCCCTGGATGAAACTCTTCTTCAGGATCAAGCCGCTCCTCAAGAGCGCGGAGACCGAGAAGGAGATGGCCACCATGAAGGAAGAGTTTCAGAAAACCAAAGACGAGCTCACCAAGTCAGAGGCGAAAAGGAAGGAACTGGAGGAAAAAATGGTCACTCTCTTAAAAGAGAAAAATGACCTGCAACTCCAGGTTCAATCTGTGAGTATTCTGTATTCTGAATGCAACATGTCACTGAAGCGTTTCTGGAAAGCATACATACTTCAGATTCACAAATAGCCTTGTCTTGATAAAGAAAAAACTCAAGTTACTTTTTTTAGTATTTCACTTATCTTTCAGTAGTCCCATGAGGAAGATACGCACCATGACTTCCGCATCACAAATGGAAAAGGGAGGAGTAAAGAACATTCAATAATATCACAAATCTAGCAGCCACAAAGGAAGCATTTTAAAGGCAAGGCCCCAGCTTACAGTCAGATATCTTACCCATTTGCCTTGCATGCTTCATCCCAGCCTTACGAGGATCGTCCTATTCTCTGAATGCAAGTCTGAGGTTGTATTGAAATTAAAGAAAAGCCATTATTCTTTTTTTTAATTCCATTGCTAACATATAGTATCTCATTAGTTTCAGAAGTAGAGTTTAGTGATTTATCAGTTGCACGGAACACCCAGCGTTCATCACATCAGGTGCCCTCTTTAAGGCCCGTCACCAGTTACCCCATCCCTCCTTCCCTCTCCCCTCCAGCAACCCTCAGTTTGTTTCTTAGAGTTAGAGGAGTCTTTCTTGGTTTGTCTCCGTCTCTGATTTCTTCCCATTCAGTTTTCCCTCCCTTCCCCTATCATCCTCTATGCTGTTTTTTATATTCCACGTATGAGTGAAACCATATGATAATTGTCTTTCTCTGACTGACTTATTTCGCTCAGCATAATAACCTTCAGTTCCAACCACATCAACGTAAATGGTAAGATTTCATCCTTTCTGATGGCTGAGTAATACTCCATTGTATATACGAACCACATCTTCTTTATCCATTCATCTGTCGAATGGACATCTCAGCTCTTTCCTGTTTGGCTATTGTGGACATTGTTGCTATAAACACTGGGGGGCAGGTGGCCCTTATTCTTATTTCTCTCTATCCCTAACCCCTGAGATTTAGCTCAATAAATCTGCTTGCAGTTACATGAACTGAGTAATCAAAGTGTAAGGTAGAGCCAAGTTCCCTCTGTGAGTCTTCCTTTGACAGACATCCCGAGTGCTTAAAGCTTCTGTGTACTAGCTCAGGAAGACGTTGTAATCAGGGTGGGGGATAGTGTGGACCGTACTCTGGCCAAGCATAACCTCCCATTTCCATGGTCCAAAAGCCCACCAATATCATGAAGAAACCTGTGAAAAGGATAGTTTTCCTAAAATCTTTAAGCTATTTTCAACTTTCCTTTCTGATGCCTTCACTTATGTGAAGGTTACATTTTCCCCAAACACACGACCAACAGTGGCTTCAGCCTAGCGTCTCTTCACAGTTCTTGTCATTCGTCAGTGAATAAATACTTACCGAATACATCACTATTAAAAATAAGAGTAAAGGAACCCTGGGAAGTCCCCATTATCATTCGTTTAAGCATTTAAAAAACATAAGCTATGAACAAAACAGTGAGAAGTTAGAGAAATTCCCCAGGCCAGAGTAATCTAATAAGGTTGAGCTGATTTGTATTTGAATTCTTCAGTCACTCATAAAAACTGTATGGGGCTATGTAATGCCTCAAAATTACACATTTTTGTATATTCTAAAATTCATGTTGAGACTCACAGCTGATCCTTAAAATGCAAATGAAAACTGTGGACATTTACAACACTGCTGTGGACTATCAGGAAGGTTATGAGTGTGTTAACAAATGGTTCAGGGAAATGTATTCACAAGCATAAAATTATTTAAGTTCTTTTCTTTTCCTTTTTAAATTCAGTCTAACAACTAGTCTCCTGAGGTGAACAAGGAATGAGCAAAACCAAATCTAACCAACCTAAGTCAAAATCTTTGGGGATGCCTGGGTGGCTTAGTCAGTTAAACGTCTGCCTTTGGTTCAAGTCATGATCACAGGGTCCTGGGATCGAATCCCGCATCGGGCTCCCTCCTCACAGGGAGCCTGCGTCTCCCTCTGCCTGCCACTCCCCATGCTTGTGCGCTCTTTCTGACAAATAAATAAAAAAATTCTTCTTAAAAAAAAATCTTTTAATATCACAGCTGAAATGTTCCTAATGATTATTTATTCCCACCCTCTCAACTACATAGGAGAAAACTGAAGATAAAGGAATAAAGTAATTTGTCTACATTCATCCAGATGGAGACAATACTGAGACAAAACCTCAGGCTTCCCATGGCCTATCACTCTTCTAGACACTACTTTATAGGCCTGCTTCAATCCAATCATTTTTCAAACTAATTTGCTTCTAGGTCTATAGTCTCGCTTTTAATTAGCTCCATTTCTCCAGGCCATGTAATAATGTTCAATTAAGTTTAATTTATATTCATACTGAAAAAGTCACCAGAAGTCAGTAAACACTACTATTTTGTGCAAAGAACAAGTTCAAAATCATAACAAGCTCTCTAATGACCTTAACAAATCTCTCCACAGGAAGCTGACGCCTTGGCTGATGCAGAGGAAAGGTGTGAGCAACTGATCAAAAACAAAATCCAGCTGGAGGCCAAGATCAAGGAGGTGACTGAGAGAGCAGAGGATGAGGAGGAGATCAACGCTGAGCTGACAGCCAAGAAGAGGAAACTGGAGGATGAGTGTTCAGAGCTCAAGAAAGACATTGACGACCTTGAGCTGACCCTGGCCAAGGTTGAAAAGGAGAAGCATGCCACGGAGAATAAGGCATGAATGATATTCTGTTCTACCATATAGAGGTTCTGCCACCCTACTAAGATGCTTTAGCACAGATATCATTTCTCTTTTTAATTTTTCAAGGTGAAAAACCTCACGGAAGAGATGGCAGGTCTGGACGAAACCATCTCAAAGCTGACCAAGGAGAAGAAGGCCCTCCAAGAGGCCCACCAGCAGACCCTGGATGACCTGCAGGCAGAAGAGGACAAAGTCAACACTCTGACCAAGACTAAAACCAAGCTAGAGCAGCAAGTGGATGATGTAAGTGTGTTTTTGATATCCATCGGAAGGATTTTTTTTAATACATTTTCAATGTTTAACATATTTTCCTTTCTCGTTAGCTTGAAGGGTCTCTAGAGCAAGAAAAGAAACTTCGAATGGATCTAGAAAGAGCAAAGAGGAAACTGGAGGGAGACCTAAAATTGGCCCAAGAATCCACAATGGATGTAGAAAATGACAAGCAGCAACTTGATGAGAAACTCAAAAAGTAGGAACTCCAGAAAAAAATTCCATGTGATATCATCTTTCAATTCATGAGTACTAATATGTTGTCTTTTTCTGTCTATAGGAAAGAATTTGAAATCAGCAATCTGCTAAGCAAAATTGAAGATGAGCAGGCAGTAGAAGTTCAATTACAGAAGAAGATCAAAGAGCTGCAGGTGAACCATCTCACTTTCACTTTTTTTCTGTACCCAAAAACCCTGAGATTGAGATGAGTTTATGTTAATGTTGATGTGTCACCCCCAGGCCCGCATCGAGGAGCTGGAGGAGGAAATCGAGGCAGAGCGGGCCTCCCGGGCCAAAGCAGAGAAGCAGCGCTCTGACCTCTCCCGGGAACTGGAGGAGATCAGCGAGCGCCTGGAGGAAGCTGGCGGGGCCACTTCTGCCCAGATCGAGATGAACAAGAAGCGCGAGGCCGAGTTCCAGAAAATGCGCCGGGACCTGGAAGAGGCCACCCTGCAGCACGAAGCCACGGCGGCCACCCTGAGGAAGAAGCACGCGGACAGCGTGGCCGAGCTCGGGGAGCAGATAGATAACCTGCAGAGGGTCAAGCAGAAGTTGGAGAAAGAGAAGAGCGAGCTGAAGATGGAGATTGATGACCTCGCCAGTAACGCAGAGGCCATTTCCAAAGCCAAGGTACCCAATGCCATCTCTAAATGATGGTAATTAATAACCTGATAATATACTCATTGTTCTTTCAATAAACATTGTTTGCTGGCAGTTTATAGCACTAATCTAATATTTCCTATTCTAATATATTCCATTCTACTTCATTTTTGTTAGCACTTCCTTATGACCTATTAAGACTATTTCAAAATCCACTTTAAGCAAGTGTCAGTATCATTGGAAAAAATGAATGGCTTCCAACAATGGCTACTTCAGGGACATTCCACACTCACCATCTTAGCCTGTCCCATCAAGTTGGCACCATAACTTTCTACTCACGCTTGAATTTATTCACTCTAAAGATACTTGAAGACTCAAGTTTTAACTTTTCTTTTTTATTGCATTCAGTGTCTCATCTTTCACTCCACATCCCATAGGGGAACCTTGAAAAGATGTGTCGCACTCTAGAAGATCAGGTGAGTGAACTTAAGACCAAGGAAGAGGAGCAGCAGCGGCTGATCAATGACCTGACGGCTCAGAGAGCGCGTCTGCAGACAGAAGCAGGTGAGGACCTTCCCCTGGGCACTGAAACTACTTACTACTTACTAGATAAAAGTGATTCCAGAGGTTCTGGAGAAACACCAATACTCCCTCCCATTTTAGAGGGGAATAAGCAAACTGGTGCAATCTGCTGAGCAGGTAAAAAAGAATGCGAAGCAAGAATTGGCAAAATAGTTTACTTGTTACACTTCTGTGGCATTTCTGCTTTCTACCTACAGTTCTAACCAGTTGTATACTCATATTCAGAAGCAGGTAAAATATATATTTGATGTATATACGTATATAAATGTGCAGGTATACATACATATGAAAGCTTAAGCTTGTTTTTATGCCATTAACCAATTCATTTACTTCTATCATTCTTAGGTGAATATTCCCGACAATTAGATGAGAAAGATGCTTTAGTCTCTCAGCTTTCAAGAAGCAAACAAGCATCTACGCAGCAGATCGAGGAGCTGAAACGTCAGCTGGAAGAAGAAACTAAAGTGAGTTTTACCAAAGATCTTCTTGGCTAAGCAAATCTAAGCATGTCCAGTCAGGCTCTAGTCTGGGTATATAAATTATGTATCACTGAATAAATGAATTTAGGTTGCTGAACTAGCCCTCCCACAGGCCAAGACCGCCCTGGCCCACGCCCTGCAGTCCTCCCGCCACGACTGTGACCTGCTGCGAGAACAGTATGAGGAGGAGCAGGAGGGCAAGGCCGAGCTGCAGAGGGCGCTGTCCAAGGCCAACAGCGAGGTGGCCCAGTGGAGGACCAAATACGAGACGGACGCCATCCAGCGCACGGAAGAGCTGGAGGAGGCCAAGTACGTGCTGTGAACACTGGGGGAGGAAAATGACATGGTTTCCTAGCTGCACAACTCAGCAACTCCCAGAAACACCATGATGATGATGTTGATGATGGTAACATAACAGTAATAGCAGACGCTAAATTTACTGAGCGCACACTGTGTGTCAAGTACTATGTATACACATGAGCTCATTTAGTTTTCATAGCAACGTCATGTTTTATCCCTATGTTACAGAGAAGGAAACAGGCTATGAGAGGTTAACCAACTAACCCAAGGGCACATGATTATTAGAGAGTACGGGTAGGAGTAAAACCAGATATTCTGATTCCAGAGCCCACCTGCTTAAGTACTGCAGTAGGAAGACACAGCTCTTCAAACTCATGCTAGAGGCCACCAAACTATGCATAATGTCTAGGGTTGATCTGATTAAAATAAAGCCTTAGACTGTGTATAGACCAAAGAAAACCTTCAAGTAGATCTTCTTGGGCTTCAGGGCGAAAGGCCTTTCTGTACAATAAGAATGTAGAGTTGGCACACAATGGGGAATGAAGAATGTAAGCGATTCAAAAAGAAAAAAGAAAACTGGCCCTGCTTAAACTGTCCTAATTTATCCATCAACTTCTTTCTCTGGTGAGAAACCCAAATATATATTAAAAGAAACTATCTCTTTTTCTCTAGGGAAAAAGTACATAAAATGAAATGGAAAAGTCTGAGAAAGCAAATGAATATGCTCGGTACATTTTTGCCCAATAAAATATCTAGTTAGCTTCAAACCCTTTTTGGAATGAGATGAGATATATAAATCAATCAATAAAATTGTCCTAGATAATCATTTTCTGCAACCAGACTCAATCAGAAGTCCTGAAAACCCTGAATTACTTATGTAGTAAGACATACAATGCAGCACTAGCAGCAGCCTCTAAGGACTGAATCCAGGTGCTCACTACTTTCAACCTCTTCATACAGAACTGATCGAGAAGGCAGTTCTGGCTGCCACAGCTTGGATAACCATATGTTATCTGCCATTATAGAAGCAGGACTGTCAAAGGACATTATCGCTTGCCCCTGTTCCAGACCACGCTCCTTAACTACCTGGCTAACGTTTCAGGAAGAAGCTGGCCCAGCGTCTGCAAGAAGCCGAGGAGCACGTGGAGGCCGTGAACGCCAAGTGTGCTTCTCTAGAGAAGACGAAGCAGCGGCTCCAGAATGAGGTGGAGGACCTCATGCTGGACGTGGAGAGAACCAATGCGGCCTGCGCCGCCCTGGACAAGAAGCAGAGGAACTTCGACAAGGTGCCCCGGCCTGCTTAAACTTCATCAATATTTACTTGGTCTCCCTTTCTCCTTGAGCGGCTGACAATTTGCTGCTTTTCAGGTCCTGGCAGAGTGGAAACAGAAGTATGAGGAAACTCAGGCTGAACTGGAGGCCTCCCAGAAGGAGGCCCGCGCTCTCAGCACTGAGCTGTTCAAGGTCAAGAACGCCTACGAGGAATCCCTGGATCAAGTGGAAACCCTAAAGCGAGAGAACAAGAACTTACAGCGTGAGTGCTCTTGAACTTCTGTACCTCCCAACAGCCCTGGGAAGACCCTTCCATGTGGCATGAGTCTGACCACTCCTCTCCTGTCTGTTCACCCACAGAGGAGATTTCTGACCTCACTGAGCAGATTGCTGAGGGAGGGAAGCAAATCCATGAATTGGAGAAAATAAAGAAGCAAGTGGAACAAGAGAAATGTGACGTTCAGGCTGCCTTAGAGGAAGCAGAGGTACATATTATTATGTCATGTGGGAAAATCAAAGACATGGGTGAAAACACCCAAAGTGGGCAATGGATCCATTATTACAGAGCTTGTGAGAATATGAACTTGTACAGCCTTTATGAAGGACAATTTGACAACAGTTATCAAAAGCCTTAAAAATGTAATACTGTGACCCACCAATTCTATAAGAATCTGCCTCAAGAAAATTATCTTAAATGAAGATAAATCTTTAAGCACAAAGATTTCCAATCCAAGAACAAGATGAAGCTAACTATGGAACATTCATATGATGCAACTGTATTCAACCATTAAATATAATTAATATGGCGAAGTATTTACGGTAGACAATAATTTTAAAGCAAAGACACGTGAATATACACTATAATTTCATCATGCAAAAACATATACATAAGTAGAAAGAAAGACTAAAAAATATGTACCATACTAAAATGGTCATCTTTGGGTGGGGTGCACAATAGTAAGTTTTCTCTTTTTTTATATATTGCCCCATGTTCTATAGTGAACATATATTTTGTAATCAGAAAAATGTTTTTAAATTGAGAATTTCTACGAACATTTTAATGTATAAAACCGATTGAGGGGTCATGTTTACTACATGAGTTTAACTGTAAATTTGGTTAGTACTCACATGAATAATACTTATATAGCACTTCATACTTTATAAGGCATCTTTATTACAGAGCTGCCCTATATAATCTATGACTGAATAAAAAAAAAAAAAATGATTTACCTAGCAGGCTCCTGGAACTGTTGTATTATACTTTGTAAAATCAGACAAGCTGATGTTAGTAAGAGTTTGGCTCACAAGGGAATACACTCCAAATATCCAACTTATTTTCCATTACTAATTGATAACTCTTTTGTTAAGGCATCTCTTGAGCATGAAGAGGGAAAGATCCTGCGCATCCAGCTGGAGTTGAACCAAGTCAAGTCTGAGGTCGACAGGAAAATTGCTGAAAAGGATGAGGAAATTGACCAGCTGAAGAGAAACCACATCAGGGTTGTGGAGTCGATGCAGAGCACCCTGGATGCTGAGATCAGGAGCAGGAATGACGCCATCAGGCTCAAGAAGAAGATGGAGGGAGACCTCAATGAGATGGAAATCCAGCTGAACCATGCCAACCGCCAGGCTGCAGAGGCCCTGAGGAACTACAGGAACACCCAAGGCATCTTGAAGGTAAACAGGCCCACACCAACAGCTAAGTGAGGGAAGTGACCTGTCCTCCATTCAGCAAAATATCTTTGTGCTAAACAATCCAGTTTTTTCTTTTAACAAATTATACAGCTCGCAGTATGGAGACAGCTAAATTAAATATGCATAGAATATATTTTTACAGAAATGCTATATAAAAGAACAAACAGAAGCCCAGAGACAAGCTTTGATACGAGACAAAGTACAAGACTTTGGTACCAGTAAGCCTGAGGCCGAGCCTTAGTTGTGTTACTTATTGGCTGCCTGATTTTAGGCAAAAGATTTAACCTCTCGGAACCTCTGCTGCTGCTTCTACAAAATAAGAATGAAACTACCCACTTCGTAGGGTTCCTGCAAGAATCAAATGAGATAACAGATGTCGAGTACTAGGGAGACCATATGGAAAATGCTCTATAAGTGACAGACATTAGTTACTCGCACATGAAAAAATAACCAATTAATGGCATAAATAGAATGAGACTCTGTCTCCTGATCATTCTCACTCACCTAAGCTGGTGACATCACCATTTTCACACTCAAATGACAGGCCTGTCACTTCCTGCTCTTGGCACCAGTACATTCTGCTAGTTCACCTCCTGGGATGTTCACATCCTCTTCAGAGCATCTAAGGCTTTTTTTTTTTTTTTTTTTACTTAACAGGACACCCAGCTGCACCTGGATGACGCTCTCCACGGCCAGGAGGACCTGAAGGAGCAGCTGGCCATGGTGGAGCGCAGGGCCAACCTGCTGCAGGTCGAGATTGAGGAGCTGCGGGCCACTCTGGAGCAGACGGAGAGGAGCAGGAAGATGGCAGAACAGGAGCTCCTGGATGCCAGTGAGCGCGTCCAGCTCCTGCACACCCAGGTGAGACCTCCACATCAGACAAATGCTGGTGTACTGTTTGCTAAGTGATGGATCAGAATTATAGTATGATAATACTCCATTTTTATAAATATGTGTATATAAAAAAGGATGGGGGATATGCTCTAAAATATTAACTGCAGTTATCTTGGAATGATGGGATTGTAGGCGATTTTTTGATGTGTGTTCCTGTATGTCTTTTTTAAGATTTTCTACCAAAAAAAGGAGAGAGTTTTATTTAAAAACTATATAGAGTTCTGACTCTTAGATCTTGAAAACCATGATTTAGAATAAACTTGAATAAAGCTGATTTGTTAACTCCAGAATCCAAAAATGTGCCATGTAGTGTTTCTCGTCAGGAGTCCTCCTGCATTTAGCACTGTTGTGTTTACCGTCCGGGAGTCTTGCAGGACATTGCTGATTTGCCCGGACATTAAATGCAGTAGCACTGGGTGGTCATTTTAACAAGCAAAAACACCTACCTCCAAATGTTTCCAAATACCCACTGAGGCAGTGTTGATTCCCTTTGAGAAGCACTGGGTTAAAATTTTAATAAAATGTTTTCCTAAGACTAATTCAGTATTCTCCCAGGATGCAAACCATGAAAGTTAACAGAGACTAGATCCTTTCTAACTGAAAACTCCCAATGCCAGGAACTTGCAAAAACAATCAATTATTTTCTATTATTTCCAACCTTTTGAGGATAGAACACTAGTAATGTCTGATTGAAATATAATTGAAAGAGCAATTAATTAATATAGGCATTCTTAAATCTCAAAAGTCCTCATGCATAAATTAGATAGACACTGGGGTAGTGGGAGGGGGCTGTTCCAATCTCTCAAATGATTAATATTTTGCACTAAACAAATATTTAAAGTTGAGTAAACTGTTGCTGTCAGGTCCCCTGCACAAGCCAACAAGTAAGACATCTGTAGAATCCCACATTGACAAATAGCAAGTCTTACAAATTTCCATTCACTACTTTTAACAGAACACCAGCCTGATCAACACCAAGAAGAAATTGGAAAATGATGTTTCACAACTCCAGAGTGAAGTGGAAGAAGTCATTCAAGAATCACGCAATGCAGAAGAGAAGGCCAAGAAGGCCATCACTGATGTGAGCAAGATAAGCATTGGTTTTACTGATACACATGTGTTACCTGCCTTTACTAGGTTTCTTTGTCTTGGTGTGTTTACTAAACAGGCGGCCATGATGGCTGAGGAGCTGAAGAAGGAGCAGGACACCAGCGCCCACCTGGAGCGCATGAAAAAGAACATGGAGCAGACCGTGAAGGACCTGCAGCACCGTCTGGACGAGGCTGAGCAGCTGGCCCTGAAGGGCGGGAAGAAACAGATCCAGAAACTGGAGGCCAGGGTGGGTCTCACAGTCTCTCTGAATCTGGGAAGGAGAAAAGGACACACCCTCTCTCTTTTTCTCTCCCTACATATTAAAGCCCATCTTTGTCCTGAGGCTGAGGACATCCAGCCAATATCTTCAGCAGGTCGTGAGCTAATTAATATCCTCCAAGACTGGCTGTATACGTATCTTTCTTGGTTGTAGGTACGTGAGCTTGAAGGAGAGGTTGAAAATGAGCAGAAACGTAATGCTGAGGCTGTTAAAGGTTTGCGGAAACACGAGAGAAGAGTAAAGGAACTCACCTACCAGGTAAAGGGAATAATTTTCTAGAATATCCAGACTTCCTGCCCGAAGGGAAACTGACAATCTGGTTAACTCTTTATGTGGTGCTCGCAAACAAATCCACCTGAACTTGGTATCTAAATATAAGGGGAAAATGATAAATATGCTTATCTCAGACCCTTTTCTAAGCTAGGAGAGGAATGGAAGCCTTTAGAAAATAGTGTATCACAGAAAAGGATACAGGTTTTAAAGCCAGATAAACAGTATTCATCCTAATTTGGCCCCTCTTAATTTTTGAACTTGGGTAGGTTATACTTAACACCCTAAACCTTAGTTTCATTCCCTGTAAAACAGAGTAATAGCAAGTACTCTCCAGAGTAGGAAGGCGAGGATCAGAGAAGATGTGTAGAATTCCCTAACAGAGTGCCTGCACAGAGTGGACATTTAGCAAGAATGGCTACTGTTAATACTATGCAAGGAAGGCTCAGAGTTGACCAAGTTTACCCCAGGTCCACCTGCCATCATACCAAAGTGGTTTATTTTATCACCTGTAGGAGGCTCATTTCATTGTACTGAATCCAGACTGTTTTTTCAAACCCCCAGACTGAGGAAGACCGCAAGAACGTTCTCAGGCTGCAGGACTTGGTAGATAAATTACAAGCAAAGGTGAAATCATACAAGAGACAAGCTGAGGAGGCTGTGAGTATCTTTAAGCCCTTGAGGGAGGAAGAAAACTTCTTTTGGGGTAGAAAGTATATTAAGAGAATGTGTCAATGAGAAAAAAAGCCAAGTAAGAATATACCACTCATATTTTTTAATTGTTTTGTTTTGTTTTTAATTTAAATTCAGTTAATATACCGCTCATATTTTAAAAGAGATATTATAAACATGAATTTACCCCCAAATCCTGATTATAGAATAGGACTTTAAGAAGAGATATTTTTATTATTAGGCTTTTTGTAGGCTTGGGGGGGGAGGAAACAAAGTTCCAAATAACCCACCTTGATATCGGCAAAGACTATATCATCACAACTGCAGTCCATGATAAATACTCCTCTCCCTCTAGAAATGCACAAAATCAAGTGTTCTCAAGAGCCAAACATAATCTTTTACCCCAGCTGACTCCTTCCTGACACTACCAGTATCATCAGGGGCTCATTTCTCCACATGTACTGTGGCAAATAAGAACATGCTGGAAGATTCTCCAGCCTCACTTTTCCTGATTGTCCCCATTCTTCCAGACACAATGTGGTAGGCTGGAAGTAGACAGGAAATTAGGAGAGGGAAGAAGGAAGGGATGGGCTCAAATAGTAGTAAGTAAAACCAACAGATGCATGCTTTTTCTCAGACCCATTTTTCCCACTTTTTCCCTTTCTCTGTATACCAGAGTCAAAATACACGATAAAACTTGTTAAGTGAGGTTGTCTCAAAGTTGAAATTTGACCTTGCATTTACTTACTAAACTCTGTCTGGGTACATGGCTCTCTTCCTTCTTTCTACCCATCAGAAACGGATTTCACATACACATGGGTTTGACACGCTAAGGTTGTCCTTCCACTTCAAAAGTGTTTCTTCTTTCATTCTTTAGAGTGAAAAAAATACACAACTGAAGTGACAAGTTCTGTCCAGATTTGAAGTCAGACATGGCAAACAGACCATAAGAAGGACATACCTGAGTTGAGGAAATAATCCTATTTGGTGACAAGTGCAGTGAGAATCACAAAGTCTAATTCTCACAATTTTATCTTTCCTCTCAGGAGGAACAATCCAACACTAATCTTGCTAAATTCCGCAAGCTCCAGCACGAGCTCGAGGAGGCCGAGGAACGGGCTGACATTGCTGAGTCCCAGGTCAACAAGCTGCGGGCGAAGAGCCGGGAGGTTCACACGAAAATCAGTGCAGAGTGAACACATCTGCCAGATGCCACCAAGAGGCTGAAGAAATGCACAAAATGTGCTATTCTGGGCCGCTTATGATGTTCATTTTTATCTTCAGGTTGAGTAAATAAAAACTCTAGTAAACTTAAACAAGTTAAACCAAACTCATTTTTTCATTTGCAAACTTATTTATACTCTCAAATACAGTTCTCACCTAGCTATTTTTTAATACTATATATGGCCCTGCAGAGCATTCAGTATTTTATACCTCCATCACCACCCAACATCGCCTTTCCCACCCCTACCACCTCCCCCCCCCACACACACACACACAAGTATCTTTTACTGGACTTGATTTTATTAAATCTCTCTAGATTGTTACAAATCACTAAGGAAGACACTCCCTAAGGCTACTTCTCCAGACAGGATCCATTCACTGATCCAATCCACAAGTAGTTACTGAGCATCTACTCTGTGCCAGGCACTGTTCTATGCTCTGTGGGTATAGCAGTGAGCAAAGACAGCTCCTGCCCTCTGGGAACTTACATTCTATAAGGGCAGAAAGGCAACCAACAAATAAGAAAGCATGTAACATGTCAGATGAAAAGTGCTAGTGGGAAATAAAGAAGCAGAGCTGGACTCCCTGCGGGAAGTCTGCTTCTCCCTCTCCCTCTGTCCCGCTCGTGCACATGCAGGCACGCTATCTCTCAAATAATTAAAATCTTTAAAAAAAAGACATTTGAGCAGAGACCCGCAGGAACCAAAAGAATAAGCCAAGTGAGTATGTGAGGTCAGAATATTTCCACGCAGAGGGAAAAAGAAAATGCACAGGCCCTGGGCAGGGGCAGGCTGGCATGTCTCAGGGGCTGGAGGAGAATGAGCAAGATAGAGTTATAACATAAGAGAGGAAGCAGGGGCCTGATCATGTAAGGTCTGAGGGCCTTTCCACAGCCTTGTGTCTTTAGAGTGAGATATCAAAGCTCTGGAGGGTTTAAAGTAGAGAAGACGTATTAACACACATTTTTTAAAAATTACTCTGGCTGCTGTGCTGAGAAACAGACTGAAGACGGCAAAGACAGAAACTGAGAGACTAGTTAGGAGACTACAGTAAAATAAAAGATAACAAATGACAGTGGCTCAGACTGGAAAAACAGCCCTAGGAAATGATGAGAGTGCAGGATACTAGGTGAATTATGAAAGTAGCACATAAGGACTTTCTGATCAACTGAATGAGGAAGTCAGAGAGGAAGACAGAAAAAAAAAACTTAAGAAACGAGGGACAAAGGATAAAACAAGAAAGAAATGGTAAAGTGCAAACATTAGGAGTTTGGTCTCCAGCAAGAGGGGAGTCAGTAGAGCAAAAAACAGTGACCTAGGCAAAGACCGTATTTTATGGGCTCCTGTCCCTCTTCCAGCATCTACGCCCCCCCACCCCAGCTCCCAACATTGTCAGCTTCAGTCTTTTACGGTATAAATTGTATAGCCCATGATCTCAAATATGTCTAAGATTACTAACAAAATTTTAAAATGAAAAAAATTCAAAACAAATAAAATAAATTTTGTTAAGGAAAACTTTAGATCAAAGAGAAAACCAGAACTACAATCACAAAAACTTCTAGGAGTAAACATGAGAGTAAATCTTTGTGACCTCGGTTTTGGCAAAGATTTCTTAGCAACAACACCAAAAGCACAAGCCAGGAAAGAAAAAAATTGATAAATTGGATTTCATCATAATATAGTTGCTGCTCTTTGAAAACACTGTTAAAGAGGATGAAAAGACAAGCCACAGACTGAAAGTATTTGCAAATTACATCCCTGATAGAGGACTAGTATCCAGAAGATTTGAAAAAGTCTAAAAACTCAATAAGAAGAAAACAGATCACCCAATTTCTAAGGAGGCAAAAGACTTAAATAAACATTTCACCACCTCATACCTGACAGAAGGACAAGCAAGAAATAAGTGTTGGTGAGGATGTGGAAACAAGGGAGCCCTTGTGCACTGGTAAGCGGGAATCCAAACTGATGCAGCCACCATGGAAAATAGTATGGAGGTTCCTCAAATATTTTTAAATAGAACTACCCTACAATCCCGCAATTCCACTTCTGAGTATTAACCTGAAAAAAACTGAAAACACTAAGTTGAAAAAGATACACGCACACCCTCCCACCCCGTGTTCACTGCACCATTATTTACAGCAGCCAAACTGTAATATGCGGTCTTACATGCTATGACCCTTATCTTCAATTTTTCCAATGCGGTCACAAAAAAATGTACTTTTTTGCAGAAATGTATGATGGCTTCATCAGTATTTCTAAGGGCCTTCTTAATCCTTTGATACTGAACTCATTCTTGTGGAACACTTACTGGGTCATCATCATTTTCAGTTCTTCACCTGTCTGCTTGAGACTCTCTCTCCCTTTGCCCCTTCCTTCCCCTCTCCTTCCCTCCGTCCCTTCCCCCCACCAAGTAAATAAATCCTTTAAAAAAAAGCATGATGTGGAAGAAGAGTTATTAATACCACAAGAAACTTTTCATTATCTCTTAAATTTTAAAGGCAGGCCACAAAATCCTGTCTATTGGCTGATATCCCAGTTGTGTGTGTGTTTAAAAACTTGTTTTAAAAAGTTGTATATAGGGGTGCCTGGGTGGCTCAGTGGGTGAAAGCCTCTGCCTTCGGCTCAGGTCATGATCTCAGCGTCCTGGGATCAAGCCCTGCATCGGGCTCTCTGCTCAGCGGGGAGCCTGCTTCCCCCTCTCTCTCTCTGCCTGCCTCTCTGCCTACTTGTGATCTCTCTCCTCTCTGTCAAATAAATAAATAAAATCTTTAAAAAAAAAAAAAGTTGTGTATATGTTTACAAACATGGGGAGGATGCAAAAGAATTTAGCCCAAAATTTAGATAAACTCTATGCTAATATTTTAGGAGTGATTTAAAATTTCCCTTTGAGATTTGATTTTATTTTTCAGTCTCTCCATAATGTAAACACTAGTTGGGGAGAATTTTTTTAGGTTTATTTATTTAAGCGATCTCTATACCCAAGGTGAGGTTCGAATTCATGACCCTGAGGACCAGGAGCCCCACACTCTAACAACTGAGCCAGCCAGGAGCCCCGGCTTTGGAATTTTTTTAAAGGCTCATTTTTTTTTTTTTTTTTTTTAAGAAAAAACAAAAGTAACCTGTTCCTTGGGAAGATTTCACATCCACTTCTCATCAAAGACGTGGATATAACTGACTACAGAAAGGTGAAGAGGGAGAGGGTCATTTGATGAAGGAGCCCATCAGCACAGCTGCTAAAAGCCGCTGCCCTTCATCCAAGCTTTTGGTGGGGATTAACATTCCAGGCCTAACACAGCAGCTGTCAGGGAGCAAACCTAAATTCTGCCTCCTGGCTGTGGCTGGGGTTTGGGCCCATGTTACACATACCAGTGTCCCTGGCCACCTTCACAGCGGCCTTCGCGGGTCACATTTTCCTAAGTGGGAAGCCCAAGAATCAGCCGTGGGCAGATGGAAAGAACCTTACTTAAGGATGGAATTTACCAGCCTGATTCCTCCCTCCTGGCTCCCAGGGCCGCCACCAAGATGCTGCTTCCGGAGCCCACAAGGAAAAACAAAGCCTGTCCGGTGGTGAAGGTTAGAAAAACAGTCCCCCTTTGGGAAAAGCCCCCAGAAAACGGCTTTTCTTGGCTTACAGCAGCCTGACCTTCATAGGGGGGCAGGCTGTGTTCTCAGCTCCTCCCAGAAACTAGGGTTCAAGGCTCTCTCGCGCGGAGACGGAGGTCCTAGTTTCAAAGGTTCAAACGCCAAGGGCTCAAATGAGGAGACGAGGCGTGAAGAGTACGGATGGGAAGGGGCGGGGGGTGCCTTCCGAGCAACAAAATCCTACTCTTCCTCAGGACTCGGGAGAAATAATGCCGTTGACACCCACAGATTAGAACCCAAACAGGATTAGGCACGACATAGTATATGGCTATGTTCGATTCAACCACATGCCATGTGGAATTGGGTGGCTCGAGAATTTTCCATAATTATTCCTCTGCCCCCGCCTTCAAATTCGCTCCCCAGTCCCAATTTGTCCCCTCCCCGCCGCACTGCCTCCGGGGGTTATTCTCTGTCACCTCGAGCGCGAAGAGGGCGAATAGCTTGTGGGGACGTGAAGGCGCAAACCCCTCCCGCCTCACAAACCCCGACACAAGCACACTCACCGACCAAGTCTCGTCGGCGCCTCGCACCAGGTCCCAACCATGACGACGGGTCACTTCCGGCCTTTCTTCCCACCGCCTGACTCCTCCCATGATGCCCTGGGGGCGCACCGGAAGTGACCCCTCCCCTCTCTGGGAATCGAAACATTGTTTCTTTCTAATAGAGCAGTGTGTCCCTCAAAGCCCAGGGTAGGTGGGTTTTCCCACGTTTTCAGAGCCGTGGCCCATCCATCCCACCCTCCCAGCCCTCAACTACATTATAAACTGAGAACCAGCTTTTTATCTCCGATGCCTACCACAGTGTTTTCATGAGCCATTTGTTGAGTGGCGAGCAGAAACCAAATTCCTTCTGTTGGGCAGAATGAAGCAGAGACACTAATAGGGCCAACGCTCACAACACAGTAAAGAAGAATAAACCGCCAGTATGATAACAGCTGACATTTAAAACTTGAAGTCCTTACCTTAGCTTGCAGGGCTCTAAACCATCTG
This sequence comes from Potos flavus, assembly GCA_028534135.1. NCBI lineage: Eukaryota > Metazoa > Chordata > Mammalia > Carnivora > Procyonidae > Potos > Potos flavus. Next base: position 48,336,426 of record CM052891.1, read on the forward strand.
GCCCCTGTCCCCCTCTGCCACTTCGTTCCCTCAATGGCAGGCTCCCTTCGCCCCTGGCTCCCTTCGCCCCTGGCTCCCTTCGCCTCTGCCCTGCTGGCCTTTTTCCCTTCCTGTGCAGGCACGCTCACCTCCCAGAGCCTTTACTTCTGTTTCCTCTGCCTGGAAGAGAGTCCGCCTTTGACGTTCTCATGCAAACGTTCTCATCCTTCTCATCATGACGTTCTCATCCTTCACTGCAACAGGTGTCTGCTCCAATATCATCTCTTCAGAGAAACTTTCCCGGATCAGTGTTTAGACATCACACAGCCACTATATCCTCAACCTGCTTTTCTATTCCATAGCAGCATTTATCACTAAATGACGTCAGATGGGTGTTTGTTTGTTGTCTGTCCCCAGACAACGATGCATACACACTCGAATAGAATCTCCGCAAAGGTAGAGGCTTGGCCTATTTTATTCTCCAGCTGCTAAAATCCAGCACAGAGTAGATGCTCTATGAATGTTTGATGAATAAACGATTGAATGAGTGCATGCTCACTACGTTGCTGGTTCTGTGCATCATAGCCTCAAAATTAACACTTCCAGATATGAATTTTGTCACCGTCCTGGCTTGGTGAGAGGTCTCAAACTGGTTCCCTGTAGCCCCTTCTGAGCCAGGTTTGAGGACTTTGCCATCATACCCCAACAACCTTCCAGATAGGGTGATGAACTTATCTGGGTTTACCCAGGACTGTATTGATTTTAAAACTGAAAGTCTCGGGAACCTCTTTGATCCCACATCAGCTAGGACGGTTGCTCACCCTACCTTCCAGTATCCAGGTTCCATCTTGCTTGTTTGTTTGTTTTGTTTTGTTTTTTTGTGGTGTGTGTGAGTGTGTGTGTGTTTGGGGGGGTGGGGGTTTGCTGTTAACTTGAGAGTGTTCTGAGCCATCCGAACAGGAATGTGGCTAAATGCAGTGGGTAGGATGGGAGGACTGGATGGACAATGGTCAGCCCGTGGTCAGCAGGCAAGCTTCACCAAAGAGCAACATAAAAGACATGAAATAACAACATAGACCTTATCCTGGTTTCCAGGGCCCTCTAGCACTGACAGAAAGTTCTAGAGAAAGCGCCAACTTTCTAAATCTCAGGCTGTCCCGGTGACATGGCCCTACCTACACTTCCCTTTCCCAAACCATCGCCTCACTTCCATGACGGCATACCCTACTACGTACCCATTAACTCGATTGTCACAAGAACCCCATGAGTTATGCGTTCTTTTCGCCCCCAAGGAACATGCTCAGAAAAATTAACTAGCTTGCCGAAATTCACAGAGTTTAAATGACAAAGTCAGGATTTGAACTTCAGTATCCTGACTCTCAAAGTCCACTCTTAGTTATCACATTGCATGCAGATTTTAACCATATAAATACACATTTTGGCTATGTCCAGCAAAAAAAATGTATACATTTTAGGATACATCATTTAGGACCTTGACAGTAGTAATTAAAAGTAAGTGGTCATGCCATTCCTCGTTTTAGTGAGGCTTTGAGCAACCGAACTAACCAAAACACAACTAATAGACCAAAGTGACAGGCAAATGACGGGAGACCCTAACGCTCACAGGCGTCGATCCAGGTTATGAGGCCAGGCAGGGAAGTCTCCAGTTTACTGAACAGACCTAGCCAGTAGGATTTCTTCCTCAAACACAATGTTCCCAGACTATCCCCACAATCTCTCCATGTTCTTTCGGAGAAGGGTGCCTGGTTTGTGTGTAATTCTGAGAAGCGTGTATAATTCTGAGAGCGTTAGCGTCTTACGGGCTCTTCCAAAGCCAGAAGCAGCTGTCTTGTACTGAAAAGACAAACTGGACTTGGAAACAGAGATATTTGTCCTAGTTCTTACTCTGCCACTAACTAGCTGTGTGACTAGTCCCTTAACCTTGCCATGCTTCAGTTTTCCCACATGTAAAACTGATCAATCTATCTCCTTGTTGAGATTTTTTTTTAAGATTGTATTTATTTATTTAACAGAGAGAGAGACAGTGAGAGAAGGAACACAAGCAGAGGGAGTGGGGGAGGGAGAAGCAGGCCTCCCCCTGAGCAGGGAGCCCGATGCCGGGCTTGATCCCAGGACCCTGGGTTCATGACCTGAGCCGAAGGCAGATCCTTAACCACTGAGGTACCCAGCTGCCTCCCTTTTTTTAAAAAAAAGATTTTATTTATTTTCCCCGTTGAGATTTAAAGAGAATCTATTTAAATGATTCTCTTGTTAATCCCCTATCAACTGTGCTTTGCAAAATTTCCATGTATAAACGCCAGCAGTGAAGAAGGGTATATGTCACATCTGAACAAGTTCTGAACTAGATCTCTTGGGTTTGGGAGTAGAATGCAAGGGCGGGAGGGTGTCTGTTTCTACCTTTACCATTAACTAGGTACTTTGCCCAGAGCCTCGATTTCTGATTCTGTAAGGTCAGAGTTGGATTAGATAATATTCCAAGTCCCCTCTGGTTCTGGAATCTGATTTTCTCACTCAAATCTTTAATCAGGCAATTCGGATAGGCAGTAGTGTCATTCATGAACATAGGTGTCATTCATGAACGTACGTGTCCTACGACATTCACCCAGAAATTTCTGTTCCTGGCCAAGGAACTTCCTGCTGCTTTTTGAAATTTCATCTGTTACATAAGCTCTTACATAGCTCCGAGGGGTAAGGTATGATCTCACCATCAGCACAATTAATTGCCCTTTCTTCTCAAGTAGCCTTCTGAGAAATGACCTTGGTCACACTTGTTTCCTCGTCCTCTCTCTTTGGACGTGCTACTGCTCTCTCTCTCCTTCTTGCACCATCCAAATCTTCGGTTCCTCTGACTGCATCTCATGTGGTGATTGGTGGAAAGATTTGCTCCTAGGAAAACCAGGAAAACTTTTTCCTCCTCCTTAACACCTGCTCACTCCTTAATCCCTTGCCTTCAAAGCTTCCACCCCCACCATCCTGCTGCTATGAATGTCAAGATCACCTCCCTGACCAACCCAATGCCCTTTTTTGGGTCTTGTTTTTCTCTGGCTTCTCGGCAGTGCTCCCTGTGAGATCCTCTCTCTTGAAAATATCACTTCCCTTGACTTCTTTGGACACAAATAATAAGGCTCCCTTGGCTTTCACGCTGACACACTGATTTTGTAACAAGAATGGAGAAAGCCCTCCTTCAAGGAACCCATCTCTGGTTTGGGAGATGGGAAGACGGTGTGGTGTGTGAGCTATGGACTATGGGGGATAAAGATAAGACCCCCCCAAAGGGCGTAGGAGTATAAATGTAGGTGGTCACCGAACTTGCAAAGGCCAAAAGTGGTCTTCTTTACTTGAGGACGTTTATGTTGTTGAGTAACCAGATGCATAGGATGGGAAAACAGGTCTATGGCAGAGCGAAAAGGCTCTCATCACAGAGGAACAACTGAGTACCAGCAGTGATTGGCGGAGACACCCCAGGGGAAGAAACCAAATAAACCACCAGCATCCATGGGAAGGAAAATGGACTTTGTAGAGTGACATTTTTCTCTTCTTTTTTTTTTTTTTTAAGATTTTAGTTATTTATTCGAGAGAGGAAGAGAGAGAGCACAAGCAGGGGGAGCAGCAGAGGGAGAGGGAGAAGCAGGCTCCCCGCTGAGCAGGGAGCCCAACAGGGGGCTCGATCCAAGGACCCCGAGATCATGACCTGAGCCAAAGGCAGACGCTTAACCGACTGAGCCACCCAGGCACTGCTAGAGTGACATTTCTGATGCACACTTTGAATACTTAACTCTAGGATAGGCAATATAACCCTCCCATGTCTCCACTACAATATCTTCAGTAAAGTCCACATTACTCACTTGGGTTTTTGGTGCTAATGGATTATATGCTTCGGTCTATGTCAAGGAGGACACAGATGGAGACATAAGGCTTGGCATGGGCTGGAAACAGACTGCATGCAGAGACAGCCATATCTAGAAGAGGATGACAGTATTTCATTTGATTCCCCACACCATCCGCATTGCTTGGGCAGAAACAGAATTATGTGCGTGCTTTTGCAGCTACAGGGAAAACACCATAGTTGCTAAAAGAGGTAAAGTGATTTGCCACAGTCAGTAAACGGCAAAAAGTAAAGTAAAGTACTTTTACGGTAAAGTAAAAGATGGACCCGTTGGCTGTTTTGGCTCCAACAAGACCTCACTCAAGTATTTGCTTATCTACAGAATAACTTTTCTCCCCACTCTTTCTGTCTTCATTCCCTCCTCCCACCTCCTAAACATGTAGCCTTCCTCTGGGAGCTCAACTTCCTTGATGAGTTCAAAGGTCACCCCATACAGGTGACAGCCCCCCGCCACTGCCCCCTTCCCCATAGACCTACATCTTCAACCGTGACTTCTTTAAACTGTGAACATTTGTCTCTCCCTCCTGTCATCTCAACCTCAAAATGGCAAAAGTCTAAACCCATCTTTTCCCTTTTCTGTATTTCCTCTGGACTGGGGTCATGGCCCTAGATTCCCCAGCTGAAATGAGGGCCAGAAGAAAGGTAGGAAAGGTCCCTCCTCCCTCATCAAACTTGGCAGTCGTCAAAGTCCTGTGGATCTTGCCTTCAGGGTCTTCCTTGTGCTTTCTCTTTCCTCTCATTTATTTATTTATTTTTTTAAGTAGGCGCCACACCCAATATGGAGCCCGACATGGGGCTTGAACTCACAACCCCGAGATCAAGACCTGAGCTGAAATCAACAGTCAGATGCTTAACCGACTGAGCCACCCAGGTGCCCCTACTCTTTTCTTTTAAATCTCATTTCTCTTACTGAGTCAAGGCCCTCTTCATTTGACACCATGATTATTTTTTGTATTTGATGCAAGTAGATTATAATATATTGATATAACATGGGGTTAAGGGCTCAAAAATTAAGCCTGCAACTCAGGCTTTCCACCTTCGGGGTTTAAAAATTTTCTCTTCTTGCTATGCCTACGTGGGCCAGTGAACCAGAAACACTTTGATCCACATCATGTTCTTCTCCTTGAATCTGATGGACTCAGAGACAACAAGGCACAACCCCTGAGACAGCCAGCCCTCCGGGGCTGCCGAGAGTTTTCACACAGATTTAAGTTCATAGGGGCATCTAGGGGATAGTTCTAACTCTCTAGTTGCCCACCTGCCCTGCGGGCTCTGATTAGCCTGTATAATCATTTCAGCAAGGTTTACAACAAGGTTTTTTAAATAGTTGCTAAATGGCTCTAGGCTCCCCTGCGTTCTCCCCTGTCCATTAAATCCTACCATCAGTTCTAGAATTATCCTCAAATATATATACATACATATGTTCATTTTTCTACTTAGAACCTCAGAAGGTTCCTCAGTGATCTCAGAACAATGTCCTGACTCCTTCACTGGGCCTTGAAAGCTCTTCACAGACTCAACTTGTCTGGTCTCTACCTCCACACTACCCACCAGCCTACCCCAACCCTCTGCTCCAGGCTTGCCCAACCAACCTTCCTAAAACACACCTGGGACAGTCTTGTTTCAAAGCCATGATCCCTAAGGCTAGAACCTCCTCCCTATTCCTCTCACCCATGTAATAATCCCCCTTCTTTAAGACAGGACACAGAATAGGGGCACCTGGGGGGCTCTATCGATTAAGCGTCCATCTCTTGATTTCGGCTCAGGTCATGATCTCAGGGTCATAGGATCGAGCCCAAAGTCGGGCTCCACACTCATCGGAGAGTCTGCTTGAGATTCTCTCTCTCCCTCTCCTCCCCTACTTGTGCTCATGCTCTCTCGTGCTCTCTCTCTCTCTCAGATAAATAAAACTTTAAAAAAAGAGAGAGAGAGAGCACAGAAAAAAGGAGAAAGCAAGGCTTTGGAATCAGAAATCCTGAATTTCAATTCTGACTCTATTGCCCACCAGCTGTGGGACCTTTTGGCCGGTCACTTAACCCCCATTTGGTCTCAGTTTCCCCTTTTGGAAAATGGAAATAATAATAATCTGAATTTGAATACTATAAACTCCTCAGGCTTGTAGAGAAAATTAAACATAATGAAATATACAGAAGTGCCGTATGAAGTACTACAAGAAGGTCATGATTAGCTCTACCATTCCCACTCCCCTCCAGATCTCTTTCTCCTCTAAAGCAGTATCCCTACATCGATAACCATTCTGATCAGATTTTGCTTATACAACATGCTTTAGGGGGTTCAAATACCCTGTACCTACCTCGAATCCACGGCACATCCCACTCATTTAGGCACTTAGCTTGACCTTGGAAAAGTGGCTTAGCCTTTCCTGTCCAGGTGCTCTGTCCCCACGTCCCTATCGGCTCCTCTCGGGCAATGACCTTGCGGCTCTCGAGTCGGAGAACGTTCGAATTCCATTTCCACCACCTTCCTAGCTGTGTGGCCTTGGGCAGGTCACTTCCATTGTCAGTAGCCCAATTTCCTTCCCTGGACAAAGGTCAGTAGGAAAATCCTAGCACTTACCTCGAAGAAGGAAGGGTTATGAAGCTTCAGTAAGCCAATAGGGTTCAAGCCTAGGATGTGGTGAGTTCTTAATGAACATAAGCCACAACTATGAAGTGAGACTGAGCCTGACTCCATTTTCCTTCTTCTCGCTTCACAGATTCCCCATGATGCATTTGATGCATTTATTCACTGGAACATTTACTGAGCATCTGCTATAGACAAAAGGCTGTCCCTAGAATTAAAGCAGCTGTGTTTATGCCTGATGGCTCTGCTGTTTTCTTCCGAGCCAAATGCTGCTAAGGAACAGAGACAACCTCCATGTGGATTACAGCCTTCAGCCCCCCCACCATCTCTTCCCACGCCGCCCCCACCCCCGCCTTTGTTTTCGGGAGCCCAGACCAGGATGGTGATTCCCCATCAGACCACTAGGTACCAAAGTTACTCCTCTTTCTTCACCGGGAGAAGCCTCTGATCCCTGAATATGCGAATATTTCTGGTGAAGCTCTGAGGCAGGGAACAGGGTTTGCCACATTTCCTAAACTCAGTTAACTCCGGGACTGTTTACTTCACAGCTTCCCTCAGAACCAGCACTCTGTCAAGATCGCTTCGGAAAACACCATGAGGAGGTCCTATTCCTGTCTATTCCTCCTCTACCCCCCATTTTACCCTGACGCGCGCCAACTGTCCTCTGGCAGTCCCCTGCCCGCACGAGACTACCCACGGGGGGACTGAATGAGAGTCTTGATTCGGCAAAATTGGCTCACAAACAATGGAAGCAAGTCAGTTTGTATTGTTGTCCATGGCTGTGAGGTTCCTGCATATTCGACCATCACTTATGTTTTAGAAAAAAACAAAAGCAAAAAACAAAAAAAGTCCCCCAAGCAACCACAAAAGTTGTCGCAAAGACCATGTATTTTCCTCAGACTCCCGAACTCCACTTGGAACTTACTGACTCTTCCTTTAGCCTGCTCGGAATGACCTTTGTAATCTGTTTCCCGGTTAGATTAGAAAAAGCAAACTTGGGGCACCTGGGTGGCTCAGTGGATTAAGCCTCTGCCTTCGGCTCAGGTCATGATCTCGGGGTCCTGGGATCAAGACCCGCATCGGGCTCTCTGCTCAGCAGGGAGCCTGCTTCCCCCTCTCTCTGCCTGCCTCTCTGCCTACTTGTGATCTCTCTCTCTGTCAAATAAATAAATAAAATCTTTAAAAAAAAAAAAGAAAAGAAAAGAAAAAGCAAACTCAAGCAAGTAGGTTAGAAAAAGCAAACTCAGGCTGGTAGAGCCAAGCATACTAACCACACCTGAGAGGCTGGCCATGAAGGTGAAGAAATAAAAAACTAAAAGACAAACACAATGCATAACAATCTAGAAACAATCGGCACAGGGAAAAACCCGCCAAAAAAACCCCCAATATCCCAGATGACTGCATTCCATCATCTCCCAGACGCCAGAGTGACCCAGAAAAAGTTCAATTCTATTGCAGATACAGATTTAAAAACACAAGATGATGTGTAATACGTTTTAGAGAGCTTTCCTTCATCAGTGGATTTTTTTTAAATAATAAATAAATAATGAATGCTGGATGTGTTCAATGGTCCATCTTAAATTTTCCAGAAATTTCTGAGAAGAGGCGTATACCATCTCACATCAATGCCAGATGGTTGAGATGGAATTATGGTCCGTGCCATTGATCACCCATCGCTTGACAATTCATCCTGTGGTTCTGCCCTTCGCTGACCTTCTCAGCACACTCTGCCCCAGTGCACTCAGCCCCTAGGACTCTCTAAGTCTCAAAGATCTGTGTCCAACGTCAAAATCCCTACGCAGCTGACTTGGCATTATGTAGCCTCCGCTGGTCATTTATCCAAGTAATTTAACAAGAGTGAGAGATCAGGGCTACGACGCATTTACATCTCACAAGTAAATGGTGATCCCCCAAATATAGCCAAGTTAGAGTGCTGGGCTGGCAGATTTGGGAGTATAAAGAGAGCTGGGGGCCCACACTCTGGAAACTGCTCCGCCGCAGCATCTCAAGGTAAGTGCCCACAGGAGCCCACTTGTTTGCTCCATGTCGCTGTGATTAAATCCGATCAGGTTATTGGTCAAGGAGGACCAGCCACACGGTAGTCTTTATTGAAGACCTACTAAGTGTAAGGTCAGGTGTTAAGAGCAAGATGGGTGACGAGATGGCAAAACAGGTAATTGCCTTTCAAGAAGCTTTTACAAGGAGTAAAAAGACAAGAATATAAGCCATTATGAGACCAAAAAATAATAATAAGAACTTCCAGAATAAAATGGAATATGATGCCTAGCTCCCACCACCCCCAATTGTTTAGGTCAGTGTTCTACCATGGAATTAGCAATTAAACACGTTAATTTGTTTTTGTTTTTAAAGATTTTATTTGTTTATTTGTCAGATAGAGGGAGAGAGAGCACAAGCAGGGAGAGCAGCAGGCAGAGGGAGAAGTAGGTTCCCTGCTGAGCAAGGAGCCCAACTCAGGGCTCGATCCCAGGGTCCCTGGGATCATGACCTGAGCCGAAGGCAGACGTTTAACCAACTGAGACATCCAGGTGTCCCTAAACTTGTTAATCTGTGATATCTCTTCTGTGATTGCTTTGAACTATTATTTGAAAGTTTTATGGGTACTGAAAATTTTGTTCCCATTTCAAGATTTCTGGGAGATGACTGCAGGAAGAATTTCTCCCAAGCATTCGATCCATCCTAGGATGCGCCATAGTCTGGTCGTTATTGGCTGGTTTCCAGACTGGTCTTCCATGACATGCCTTGTGGATTGTGGGCTGGGTCGTGTCTGACACGGCAGGGGCCTCAGAGGGGTGCCAGGCTTGAGGCTTGTGACATTTTCATTTCCCATCACCATCTCTACCAGAGTACTTTCCGTCATACATTCACAGGGCTAAGAGGAATCTTGGAGTTTTTTCTGGTCCATCTACCCCATTGTACAAAAGAAACAAAAGTTCAAAGAAATTACAAGAGCTTCTTAATAGAGCCGATATTAAGAAACTGAGATTCTGTCTCCGAGTCGTACTTCTTTTGAACTAAGGATTCATGATATAATACGTAACACTTCATTTTTTCCTGGAAAATTTGGTAAGACTTTTAGGGGCTAGCTGGAGATTATCAGAGACTCATAAGAGAATGAGAAGGAAGGGGCAACCAAAAGAGTAAGCCAAGTATTGAAATGTCTCTTCCTGCCCAAATGGCATTTCATGACATGTTCCCCTGATTCTACTACAAAAATGCTGTGTAATAAATGGGAAGTCTCTTTAAATTAAATTTGATGTTGAAATTTTTCCAACTCTCACAGCTCCTGGAGATCATCACGTAGGTTATAAACTGCACCTGAGATGTTTCAGTCCTAGATGAATTTTCGGCTGCCCTATGCACCTTCATCTCTACAATTTAAAATATTTAAAGGAGTGCCCTTCCTAGACCCTTTAAAGGAGACTTTCCTACAATTCACAACTTTCTCTTACTGCCAAAAGAATTCGGCTACGGGCTCCAAGCATCTGAGTTACAATTTGGATCATTCCCCCTCTCTCTTTTCTTTTTTTTCCGACCACAAACAGCCCCCTACTCTCAGCCCGAAGCATTGTCTTTCTAAGTCCCCATAACATTTCATTTAGACTCTTCGAGAATTGGTGTTACTCTTCCTTGTTCGAAGATTTATTTGAGCGTTTCTCTTAGCCCTTACTAAATTTTGCATTCATGCAGGGCAGAGACTGTCTTTATTCTCTGCGCCTCGTCTTAGGGAGCTGGCATGGTACTTTGCACACACAGGAGATACTTTTTAAAAAAAGTATTAATCATATGATGTAATTAACCAATTATTTAAGGAGTAATCATTTAAGCAAAGGGAGGAAATGGCAAATACAATTCCATGCCACATCTACTGTATACCTATTTAAAAGTAGAACTTGGAGCAAACACCATTTCTATATTTATTTAAACTCTTTGTAGTTCATCTGGTCTTTGTTTTTGTTTCCTTTTGGTTTCTGAACTAACTCCCAAGAAGACACTTTGTTCCTGAAGGACACTGACCATCACTTTGGAAACCAAGAAGGTAAGCGTTAATTTTAACCAGACTGGGAATGCAATAATTAAAATTAGCGAACATTGTTTTATGTATTTTCATTCTTACTGCACTCATAAGAAGCTGAAAATTGAGGAAATTGAAACCAAGTATTTAAGTATTCTTAAAGGCAGACTTCAAAATATGTTGGTTTTACCAAAAGAAGAATCATTCCCCAAATTTGCTTATTATACTAAGAGGCATAAAAGACAATGCAGATTTTTGACATGCAAGCTCCAGGTCACTATAGTTAGTTGGCCCAGAACCTAATGTTTATACTGTCGTGATTTAGTTTTCATCCACAGGCTAACTTTGCTATTCCTTGAACAGAGTCTACACCCCGAAATCCACCCAGCTGTGCCTTTACTCACGAATAAAGCTGGGAGAATCAAGAGAGATCAATTCAACCTATACTCAGGGTGATAATAAAAAAACCCATTCCTTGCCACCCCCTCTGCAAAATTTGTGTTTATTAGAGACCATTGTAGACGAATCAGGACCGAGGAAAGCAAAGTATGATTGAGCCATGACCCCACGATTGCTGACAAGATACAGTGGCTGAGAAATTCCCAGGGGAGGGATGAAAGTCAAGATCAGCAAACAGAGGAAAGGGGAGCACTCAGGTGGCAAACGGAGATTAGGTGTGCTGGGACGGCTGTCTCAAGGAGAAGGCCCCGAAAGACCGGAACAAGAGTTGGTGGCTGAAGGGACACAGCTCTGTAGGGATATAAGCAGGTCGAGGTTTTGGAACAGAGAAGGAGCTAATTAGGGGACTTTGGGAGGGTAGCGTCCAGGGGCACCATGAGTCACGCCTAGAGAGTTGGATCAGACCTAACAAGGCAAAGCTTACCAGCCAGGAATGAATGGTTTTATCGTTGGGTCCCAGAGCACAAGTGCATAAATATGGCGAGAAGATTTGACCTAGCAACCGCACGCAGGCAGAAGACTGAGGGGTTTGGCTTGACAGTGAGCGGTGAGTCAGCACGGTGATGGCACTGCCAAAAGGCAGTCACCACCTCAGGCATTACACCTGGGTCAAGAGAGGTGAGAGCACAGGCTGCTGGATGTCACACTTCGGGAGATTAGCAAGAGTGGGGTCACCATGGGACAGTCAACAAAATTCAGAAGCACATCACGGAAGAAGCAGATGAAGATACAGCCGGGGCTGTGTAGCGTGGAGAAGATAAAACTGTGTCACGTGGAAAAGACAGAGCGAAGGAGAACACGGGACAGCCAACGCGTGGGAGCAGGGCGGTCTCGGGGGAAGTAGGTTTGAACTCCTCCCACTGTTACCAAGAGCCAGAATGAGGATCGATTGTCCTGAGGTGACAGGAAGCCAGATTTTAGGCTAATGCAAGAAGAATCTTGTGAAAACCGCCCAAAAGGAAAAGAGCTGTCTCTCCATGAAGGTCTTCAAGTAGGTGGGATAATGTCTTTGCGAGAATATTGCGGACACGCCTCGTGCCTTATCTAGGTGATAACATTAGGAGGTACTGGGTTCTGAGTCCTGATTAGAGTAGTGGCCAAAAGGAGAAGAGTCTGCACCTCCAAACTGGTCGTGACTTGAAACCCCCAAGACGAAAGTCTTGTTTCTCAGAGATGCCTAAAAACTGAATTTGACCAAGAGCCATTATGGTTTCCCCCCAACTTCAGGCTAAATTTATTCTTATGCTACATCCCACATTTTGTGGTACCCAGTTAACACCAGTACTGTTAATTCACGGAATATTTTCATTTACATTGATTCCTTTTTTTCCCTTAGATTTGTTTTTGTGTTTTTTCTTTTTTTGAGTAGGCTCCCCGCCCAGCGTGGAGCCCAACATGGGGCTTGAATTTAGGACCCTGAGATCAAGAGTCAGACACTTAACGGACGGAGCCCCCCAGGCGCCCCTCCTTAGATTTGTTTTTGAAAGTAACCCCACCCTGTAGGCTTGCTATGAAAATGTGGACCATCCGCTGAGACATTTGTGGGGTATTCAGAATTTCAACCCCACCCCAGACCTGCTGAATCAGAACACGAATTTCAGCAAGACATCCAATGAGATTCGTATGCACGTTGAAGTGTGAGAAACACTGCCCTATATCACCAGCCTAAACAGATACAACACACATTACCCTACTCAATCGATTTTCATTTTCTTCACCTTTTTCACAAAATCTTATCTCTGAACTTGAAGAGCAATCAACTCGTTCTAATAGCAATCATTTCGTTCTTGCAATCAACGAAAGGAGTACCGTCATCAGACGTGTTTTTTTCCTTTATTTCTAAAACTCAAAATAATATCTCTTACAATTGATGGCAATTAGATTTTGATAAAATGATAGATTTAATGGGCACATCATTATTAAAATTAAGAAATAGTTGCCCAAAGTCATTTTGTGTATGACCAACGGGACCATGCTATGGTTTTGGGGAAGCAAAACAATGACTTTAGCTAGTCATTAAGCTAGTCATTAAGCTAGTCATGATTCCCACACATCACTGGTTTTCAGGCCTTTGGGAAAAATTCAGGTTCCCCAGTCCGAGCCACAGACATTCTGTCACAGATGACTTGAATGTGGACCATTTTCCAGCATTTTGGGTACCATGCTTAATGCTAAGTTAGGCTAAATCATGTACGGTCATAAACCAGCAACCTGAAAAGATTCCCTCATACTGCAACCATTCTTAAGAGTGGCACGTCGATCTTTGGCGATCCCTAAGAACTTTGCAGGGGGAACATGAGATCCAAACAATTTTCATAATAATACCTAGAGGCCATTTGCCTTTTCTCACTGTGTCAACCTAATGATGCAAAAGCAAAGGCAGATAAAACTTCCGGTGCTTTATTACAAATCAAGGCATGGCACCAAACCGGATTAACGGTCATTGTCATTGCTATACATTGGCCCTGAAAAAAGTTTTATTTTATTTAAAAATTTTTATTGAGGGGTGCCTGGGTGGCTCAGTCGGTTAAGCATCTGCCTTCGGCTCAGGTCATGATCTTAGGGTCCTGGGATCGAGCCCCGCATGGGGCTCCCTCCTCAGTAGGGACCCTGTTTCTCCCTCTCCCTCTGCCTGCTGCTCCCCCTGCTTGTGCTCTCTGTCAAATAAATACATAATAAATAAAAAATTTTTTACTTAAAAATTAAAATTTCCAGCTATGTGCATGAATTCTTCTTTTTTTTTTTTTTAAGATTTTATGTATTTATTTGAGAGAGAGAGCGAAAGAGAGCACAAGTAGGAGGGAGGAGCAGGCTACCCACCAAGCAGGGAGCTGGAAATGGGGCTCAGTCCCAGGACCACGGGATCATGACCTGAGCTGAAGGCAGACGCTTAACCGACTGAGCCACCCACGTGCCTCTGCATGAATTTGTCTTGATCCACTAGTCAGGAACAAATAAAGTCAGAACCAGCAAAATGGCTGCAGTCCAGGGGCAGCCCTCTTTCTGGGAGCACTACTGACTTCCGGTCTCCTATAAATATCTAATCACCATGGTTCCATAGAGCCAGTGGCCAAAGTACAATTAAGATGTACCTTAGCCGGATAAGGTCCAGGGGGAAGCAGATGCTTCTCTTTCTGTAAGAATAAAACCCCACAGCAGCGCAGGAAGGAATAATAAAACAAGTTACCAAATGAAGAGCGATTTCATTGGGAGCTGGGGAGGCTGGCTTCCAAGGGAGAATCATAAAATGTTCAATTCTCCTTTTAATAGGAAACGTAAAAAGCCTTATTAAAAAAATATGCATTTCTCTTAAGAGAGCTATGGGAATACGTGTGCGTGACTTCACTCTATAATCAGTTACAGGAGAACGAGTGGGAAGGGAAAGGGGAGGAAAGGGGAAGGGAAGCGACGTGGGGAGAAGTGGTGGAGGGGTCCAGGGGTCAGAATCCAGAGGGAGCTGGACAAGCAGATACAGAAGCAGAAAAGGGATCTGAGAAACATACCACCTGCAGGGGCCTGAGAAATGAGCTCGACTTGCTACTTTGTTTTAAGTGGAAATACACAGGGGCCCGGAGAAGCTGAGTGGTTTGACCCTGTTCAGCGTTGGAACTTAAAGCTAGACTTTTCTGGCTTCTAAGCAGGGAAAACCAGAGAAGGGCCCAAGAAAAGGGGGATGGTTGGGGGGAGGGACTGATATTGGGCTGTCTGAGATTTCTACTAGGAATTATCAACATTCCATAATTCTTTTCAGATGCCCTTAAGATTTGGGGATGACGCTGAGATCATGGGGCTCAAACATGATGTATAATTAAGGAAGTCCTTCCCAAATCCCCCTTCCTTGGGCTTTATTAGGCTTTATTAGGTTTATTAGGCTCACTCTAGTTGGTTCAGACGTCCTTCCATGCATGGGACTGAACTAACAGATATCCCCCCAAATCACCAATCAGGGATGAAAACGACCCCTCAAATGTTTTTCTTAGAGTATGCTCTCTCCTTTAGCTCACTCCCACTTACCCAATCTAAGTCCCTAGACCTGGGTCTGGATTCCCCAGGACCCAAACTAATCCCAGGAGCTTTTGATCTGGCGCCCTGTCTGCATGGAAATAACAGGACGGTGCCCTTCCCATTCAGGAGTCTTTGCAAGCTCCACACTCGGCCATCTCCGTGGTCTTCCCAGCGCCCCCCTCAGTCATGAGCTCTGATGCAGAAATGGCCATTTTTGGAGAAGCAGCTCCCTACCTGCGGAAGCCAGAGAAGGAGAGAATCGAGGCACAAAACCGTCCATTTGATTCTAAGAAAGCCTGCTTTGCAGTGGATGATAAGGAAATGTATGTGAAAGGTATGCTCCAGAGCAGGGAGAATGACAAAGTCATAGTCAAGACCCTGGACGACCGGGTAAGTGTAGATCTCAGATGTCCTCAATCATTTGGACATCCTCACTTGCCTTTGGAGTGGGATATTAGAAATCGCATGTGGGTCCATAGGAATCTGAAGATGGAACATAACATACACTTACCTATTCTGTAGCAAAATGACAGGTGAAAGCTCCTATTGCAAACGCCTTCTTCACTCCCACTTCTTTCACTTTCCCACGACTTGGGCTTTGGGAGTTTTTGTGATGTCTGCTTTGGAGAAAGGGGAAGTTGAGGGCGGCAGAGGTTGGACTGGTGCTGATTGCTGCTGGGTGGGCCTGGCAAATATCCCTCCTGAGGCTGCAAAGTGACTTCCAGATGAAGAACCAAAGGTGATGGCTAGCTTAATGTCGAGAATTACCGTGCATCATTCAGTTCAATATTTGCTGGACGCCCGCCACGTCTAGCATCCATCCCTTTGTAAATGGAAGCAAATCTCAGTACCTGCCTTCCCACAGTTTACCGTCTAGTGTAGGAATCAAGATATGCCCAGCACATATGACTCTCAGTTCACAAACTCAGGCATATGAGGCAGATACTTCTTTTATTTCTTGTTTGTTTGTTTGTTTGTTTAGTGAACTTAACCTCTGATGTCAGCCTCTTTTCACTGGGAGGGAAATAAATTTTCTTCAGTCCTTCTTGGGGTCCCCTCCCATGGTTTTGCCTCCTTTTCAGGACCTTACACAGTACCATACTGAGGATCTCACCTCCACTACCACCCCCAACTCCCAAAGGATTAGCTAAGAAACAAGTCTCACTCTTTGAAACTTCAGGATGCACAGACTTTTCCATCCACCCTGTGCTACTTTGGGTGTCTCTGGTGTAGGGCAGCGGGGCAAAAGAGTTTCCTTTCCTCAAGGCATTTGGCATGTCCCAAACAAATCCCCTCCTTCTGTCTTTTCACTAAAACCCTCAAAGCTTTTCTAAGGTCTTAAGCTTTGGGAAAACAGAAAGCCTTATAGGCTCTTTCTCATTTCTGCCCTATTTTCTACCTCTCCTGAGTAATGGAGTGCAGACCCAGCTGTATGCTTGAATGGGGGAGTCAGGAGGGGTCGAACCCAGAGAAGGGAAATTAAGTAATAGTCTCAGAAATATTGTTCAGGCACGGGCCATGCTGCAAGTTCAAATGTTGTAACTAGCTGCGAGGAATTATGGAAGCCTTGAAAAGATGGGGAGACAGGAAACAGGTCACGGAAGAGATGTGGCTTGAGCTGAACTTGGAGGGTTCCTGAACATAAGTTCAGTGAAGAGAGTCCAGACAAAGGAACTCACGTGAGCAGAAGTATTGAGGTGGAAATGCACAGAATACATTGCAGTCCCTTTCCAATCTTCCAACCTTTGTCTCGTTGAAGCACTCAAACCAAATGGGGTAAACAGAGGCACCTGCTTTGGCCTGGGCCATCCTGAGTCCCACCTGGACCCTGAGGGCTGAAGGGCTCTTTTGCTGTGCACACCTGTAACTCATTCTTGGCAGGACACGCTGCCTACGGGGTGGGGGGGAGGAGGGTTGGGGCGTCAGACCAGAACTGACTATGTAGTTTGACCAGAATTGAGTTAATCAAGGACAGTTATTTGTGGATCATCTCTGGGAATGGAAATGACCCATGAAGCTATTCATGGTCATGGGGGTGATTACACCGCCGTCTCTCGCTCCTTCCACCACACCAAGTAGAGCAGGGTTCAGAGCATTGGCTTTCCTCCCCATCATGTGCTTTTCCTCTCAATCCCCAGACGCTCACTCTCAACAGTGACCAAGTCTTCCCCATGAACCCTCCGAAATATGACAAGATCGAGGACATGGCCATGATGACCCACTTGCACGAGCCCGCCGTGCTGTACAACCTCAAAGAGCGTTACGCAGCCTGGATGATCTACGTAAGCGCCCTTCAGTCTTGCCCTAGTCCGTCTGTCTCTCTGGGTAAAGACAAGATCCACATGTCGCATTTTCTGGTTTTCTCAGACCTACTCGGGCCTCTTCTGCGTCACCGTGAACCCCTACAAGTGGCTGCCGGTGTACAACCCCGACGTGGTGGCCGCCTACCGAGGCAAGAAGCGCCAGGAGGCCCCGCCCCACATCTTCTCCATCTCTGACAATGCCTACCAGTTCATGCTGACCGGTGAGTGATTTCTTCAATCCCTATTTTTTTCTAATAGTTTGTTAGTTAATTATGCAAGCCCTTTAACTGGACTGGTTCTTAGCTAATTATTCAAGCCCTTCAGAGGCCTTGATATGTGAATGGGGTGATGGTCAAAGTGACCTTAGGAGACTCTGATGATTTCATGATGAAAAGCCAGAGATTCATGTCTCCCATTAGAAGCCACGGTGCATAGACCAGAGCTCACCACTGGAGCCGTGCTGTGCACCTGCTTATTTGGGGGAATGGGGAACATAGGGAGATGCCCTGCCCCCACCTCCAAAGAACCTCGCCCCTGCCCCCCCCCCCCGCCCCCACCCGACATGCGCATGCTTAGAAGAAGAGAGACTAGATTACTAGCCACTAGGGTGCAAAACTGGAGAACTGGGCATAGCAATGTCCCTGCACTGTGTTCTTCCCCAGACTCGGGCTCCTCTTTCTCTTCCCTAAATTCCCAGAATGGCACAGAAAGTAGACACGTGGTAATACCGCCATGTCACTATCTTTCCAGTCACTTTTGTCTGTCCCACTTTCACCTGACTTGATCTGGTGCAGACTCAAGAGGCAGAAGCAAGCCTGCACGATCTGAAGACACTTAGAGTCATCTACTAAACCTCTAGTTGCCCAAACCTCAGCCCTTCCTCTCTCACACTCAAGCCTAGCCATTCCTGCATGCTTAATATTCATCTTCAAATTGGCTGAAGCTACATCAGTTTTCAAAGGAGGATCGATAACACTATTTGCAGGAGTTTCTTAGGGCTGCTGTATCAGACTACCACAAAACGGATGGCTTACCCACCAGAAATGATTGCCTCCAAGTCTGGAGGCAGAAAGTCCGAGGTTGGGGTGTTGGCGGGGTCCTCTCCTCCCGAGGGCTGAGAGGCAGAATCCGTTCCCTGCCTCTCTCGCAGTGCTTGGCAGTTTGCTGGCCGTCTTTGGGGTTGCTTCGTAGAGGCACTACCCCGCTTACGCAATCACCTGTAGGTGGCATTCTTCCTGTGTGCGTCTGTCTCCAAATCTCTCCTTTTAATAAGGACGCCGATCATATTGGATTAGGGCCCCCCTTACTCCAGTATGACTTCATCCTTTTTTTTTAAGATTTTATTTATTTATTTTTGAGAGAGAGAGATAGTAAGCAAAAGAGAAAGCCCCAGCAGGGGGAGGGAGAAGAAGCAGGCTCGCCACTGAGCGGGGAGCCCGATGCAGGACTCGATCCCAGGACGCTGGGATCATGACCTGAGCCGAAGGCAGAGCTTAACCAACTGAGTCACCCAGGTGCCCCCAATGTGACTTCATCTTCACTAATAACATCTACAGTGACCCAGTTTCCAAATAAGGTCATATTCTGAGGTCCCAGGGGTAAGGACCTCAACAGATGAATTTGGGTAGAGGGGGATACAACTCAACTCATAAGAGATTATAAGAAGAAAACCATGATCACCTTCCACAGGCATAGAGTAAAGGTACAAGAAAAACCCAATGACAACCAATCAGTGTCCATAGAGTCTAACCAGAAGCTGCACCTTCCCACAAGCCTTGAGTCTGAGACTTGCTCTCTTTGTTAAAAAAGGAGATGAGAAATTGCTGGCAAGCCGTTGAAGATCTATGAACAAGAATCACTTTCCCGCTGTGGGATTCTCTGTTCACTTGCCACGTGGTCCATATGATCGGGAAATCTACACAAATTGTCTCGAGGAAGATTAGCCACACCCAAGTCCTTACACTGCTAGTCACAGCATCACCACGTACTCCACTCACCCCGAATGCTGCCCTATTTTTATATTCCGTGTGTTTGCTGTTTCTTCATTTTGTTTTCTCCTCTCTGCCTTTCTAGATCGAGACAATCAGTCCATCCTCATCACGTGAGTAACCTGACTTTGCACGACGATGACTTGGAGCCAGAGCCGTCCCTTCCACTCCTCCTTTATCTTCCTTGCTTTTTAAATCGACAGTGGAGAATCCGGGGCAGGCAAGACCGTGAACACCAAGCGTGTCATCCAGTACTTTGCAACAATTGCGGTCACTGGGGACAAAAAGAAGGAGCAACAGCCAGGCAAGATGCAGGTGAGGAGCTCCCTGAATCTGAGGTTTGCCGGAGTAAGGACAACTTAAAGATGGGGTGAGCACCAAGTGTACGCAGGGCTCAGGGCTTAGCAGAGATGCTCGGGACAGGGTCTGGTCCCACGAGCGCTAGTGGGACAAGGTGGAGGTAGTGCCACCTGGTGGACTCAGGCGGTGGTACCGGCTCCATCTGCAACAGCCCCGGGACTGTGAGCCGCTTCCCCTGGAGAAAGGATGCTTTGGGTGAGAAGGGGTGGGAGTAGGGGTGGGGGCAGATTTATGATTGAAATTCCTAACTCACATGCACAGTCCTTCTACTTTGCATTTATGTCATGTTCCCACTGTTCACGCAATGGGACAGCGATCACACTTGGGGAACCACTGAGCAGGACAGAAGTTTGAAAACAGCTCTGGAGGCAGAAGGATAAGCAGTCAGAGGGCAGGGGTGGGGGTGAGGCTGGAAGTAAAAATTCTGCTTTCTATAAGCGGGCTTCTTTTTTTTTTAAGATTTTATTTATTTATTTGAGAGAGAGAGAGAGAGCACTAGAGCAAGAGAGGGCAAGCACGAGTTGGGGGCATAGGGAGAGGGAGAGGCAGACTCCCTTGCTGAGCAGGGAACCCTACACAGGGCTCGATCCCAGGACCTTGGGATCATGACCTCACCTAAAGGCAGACGCTTCACTGACTCAGCCACCCAGGCATCCCTGTAAGCAGACTTCCGAGCAAAAATTCCTGTGACATATTTTTTGCAACGTAAAAAGTCGTTTTGAGAACCACTATTTCTATTGTACGAAACTTGAGTGATTTTCTTTGCTCAATTCTCTTTATACTTCTGAATCCAAATGTCTATTAGACGGGTCATGATGCATGCTCTAAAAGAGGTATGTATTCTAAAAATCCATGATTTATAATGGAGCGTTATCAGAGGGAAAAGAGGTCTGAAAAATCAAGAGGAAACCTGGAATCTGGGATGGTCAGAGTCCCGTCGATGCTGTACTAAGACCCTCTCTGGAATGGGACTCTGAAGCCTCCTCAGGCAGTGGGCACGAGCCCATGGGTACCTTCACCCAACCACACGAGCCACCAGGCTGGGCTTGTCGGTGTCTCTCCCTGGACCCTGCCCAGAGCATTCACACTTTCAAGTCACCATGGGCTCCTTCAGAGGACACTCCAAGTCCTCCTTTTGCTTTTTCTTGTTTATTATTAGGGGACTCTGGAAGATCAAATCATCCAGGCCAACCCCCTGCTTGAGGCCTTTGGAAACGCCAAGACCGTGAGGAATGACAACTCCTCGAGATTTGTAAGACCCAGTCCAATTTTAACTACCCTACCCCCCGACCAAGAACCAAATCCTGTCCTCAATGCTGGATTAAAAAAAAAAAATCCCACATAAACTAGAATATAGCCAGCCTTATTCTACCCCCAAGGGATTCAGATCAATTGAGCTCTGCTGGGATAATGGGATGCACTGAAGAATGTGTTGGCTCATTGTCAGCAGAGGGGGGATTTATCTGTCCACTTCTACCTGGGCTCATCACCTCTGAGCATCTGGAAGTCACGGTGATTCAAATTCCACAAGTAGAGAGCAATTCCTTTATGCTACACTTGGTCGTGCTAGATGGAAGCATTTTAAAATGCTGAAGTCCATGGAGCAATCTCCATTGGCTTATTAGCCACGGAAATCTGAGTTCGAATTAAGTGAGCCGGTTTGAACTCCTCCAGGTCAGAAGGCATTGGGAGAAGGAAAAACCTGGGGAAAGCAGGAGAGCTCAAAACTTGGGAATACGTGGAGGTTATAGATACTGAAGGATATGTTCCACCCTTTGACATATGGCTTAAGATTCACTATCCAAAGAGGCATGAGCAA